>CABEEJ010004247.1:0-11445 GCA_901482245.1 Timema douglasi
TTTTATCTTAAAGACCACTAGTGTTAGCTTGTTATTCACAATACTCATCAGGATGCTTTTTCTGTCTTCTTAGTCTGTTTTATCTTGTGAGTATCTTACTTCTTTTTTTGCCTCTGTGGTTTTATTTATAGGCACTTTTCTCTCATTTTTTTTTTCAAAAATATAAATGACAACTTGCGGAGCTCTATAATCTATGGATTTTTTTATTATACGTATTTTATTTTTATTATTTATTTTTTGTATACTTTTAAACTGTGAAAAGCTTTTGTTTTTGGCCTAGTTGACAATCTCATCAGCAGATGATTTAGTATAAAATATCTTTTTACCAATGGAGATTACATTGAAATTTAAACAGCAATCTCGCAAATGAGTTGTGTATGGGACGTTTTGTTGTGTTCAGGATTAATAATGTCATCATTTACATCATTCTTATGTATTTTATTTGTAAAAGATGGGAGGTAGCTCCTTCAGGTGGATTGTGCTTTGAAAAGTGTTGTAGCTATTTAACGAATGTTGCCATCGTCACCACTCACCATCATTTTAACTGCTGTTCCACGTGGCAAATCTTTTCGCCATTTAGGTTTGCACCTTTTGACTTTGAGCAAAATCATTTTCGGTATCATATGGCCTAGCGCGTTATTGCAAGCAACAATTGTACAGTCCTCACCGTATTCTGATCAACACTTTGAAACCTCCTAGATCTAGAATTAATTGTTTTTCTAATGTAAGGAAATGTGTTAACACTGTTCATCAATGTTAAGAGTCATATCTAACATAAATTGAGTGGCTTATTTAAGAGATATCTACATTGAATCTATTCAGCTTAGCACCTCTGGCCAAGATCCGATTCTAGGATTTCCTTCTTGATAGTGTAGGATGATTTTTTATCAATCATCCAAGGCCCTTTTTCACTTCTCTTTTTTAATCTACATTGGGTTTGTTATACTTTTAATTTCCAAATAACAGTAATCACTCCTGACTACCTTTGCAGTGATAGGCATTCTGATGTTCTGTAACTAAACAATTCTAGCACACAGCTCATCTTATTGCTCTAGAGATAAAATTGGATGTCTTTATTTATCTGTTTACGTAAAGTCCTTTGTAAAGTGTTGAAATTACAGGTAGCCTCCCTTACATAACTACCTCTAGTGATGATTGACGTTGCATCCAACTACTGCCACTGAGACCAATGTCCGAGTTTTCTAGTCATTGTGAGACCCAGATAGAGAAAGCCTTTTTAATTTTACTTTTAAAAATATGTTCAACATCAGAGCTATCAATTAAATGGCTATGCTGTTGGAAACACAGTTTAAATGTCAAATTATTTCAGTTTGGTTTGCCAGCGAGTTCGGGGCTCAAATCCCACTATCCCTCCACGTGAGCTCAAGTTCATTTCCTTTAATTATATCGTATTCATCCTTACCACAAATCTGTAGTTAATATACAATCAGATGGTCCAAATGGGTAGTAAGACGCCATGAAAAATTAATGGAATTAAATTAAGAAAATATATAAACAACCTAATGATGGAATAGGTATGGAATAAAAGTTAAGATGAGGTGCATCCATAAAATAATGGAGATATGTTGGGAAACCCACTGTAATAATCCCACATGTAGAATCAATCTAGAAGCATTCAGCTGGTCTCAAACCTGGACCTCCTCTACAACCAATGATCAAGTACGATACATAGGGATTCCAACAAATTTTACCACTCGAAAACAAGTGAAAATATTTGGTTACTCGTGAGTAAAACTATACATAAAATAAATAAAGTTATACCTGTCATCTAAAGATAATGATGCAATTATTAAAAAAATTAATTTAGTTTAAAAAACTCAATATAGATCAAATAAAATAAAACTATAAAAATTGCAATAGATCAAGCTAGATCCTTTTATATTGTTAAATTGTTGTGCTTTAAATATGCAGCAAGAGGAAATATTCAACAGGCTCCAAAGATGGCCAGGTCTGGATCACCTTAAGAATTATACGTTTTTCCACTTATTTATATTATTATTTGGCATTACAAAATCAAACACCCAGAATTTAATATACCACATGAAAGTGGTTTAAATAAGCTTTCTTGATGGGTTTTTTTTCAAGCACCACTTCTCAGTTCCCATTCGGCTTCTATGCTTATGTACTAATTACATTAATGGTTTTAAGGGTTATTAAGGTTATATTTAGTTGAAGTATAACCATATTTGTGTGGAAAACCATTTTGTAAAAACCAACCTTAGTACACCTGACCGAGATTCTAACCTTGATCTTCCCTTCACCGGCAGTCTAGTCTGCTGCGAGAGTAGCGCGTTAGACCATAGACCATTGAAGTGGGTTATTGATGTATATAATAATAATAATAATAATAATATTTTACATGTGATTAACTCTATATAATTATTCTTCGAAATCTTCTAATATGAATTTATTAAGTCTACTTTAGCAACGCCACTCTTAAAACACCTGCATCAACCAACCGAAAGGATTTATCTTAGCTAATCTTGTACTTACTTTCACAGCACTAGGTAACGGAGTTGTTATAAGTATATGTTGAACTCTTAGAGCTTACTTATCATTAACAGCTAAATTCAAGTAGTGAGCCACTTGGAGAAATTGGACCCCCTTTGGCGACTGCACATTTATAGAAGTATTTTATTAAGTCATTTAGGACAACTTAATTAATTAATAAAAATTACCATAAAAATTAACGGTTAAAACACAAATTAGGTTATTACACAATGTTGAGTAGTATGAAAAGAGTAGTGTGTCAAAGAGTCGTTCAGAAATGATTAACAATTGCTTAAAAATTGATTATGTGAAATAAAATAATCAGTGGGGAAAGAAGAAATATTTTTTATGTAAATAATTTTTAAAAAACATGAATGACTAGGTTAAAAGGCTTAGAAATAGTAAAAAGTATTGCTTATAACACATCTTAAGATGATTATATAGTCAATCAATATTTAAAAGAAATTACTTGAGAACAAATAAATTCTAGTAACCACTTAGAATTTAAATTGGTTAGATTGTATTATGAAATAAGTATCGACCATAGAAAATATATATTTTGTGTAAAATAAAATAATATTAATTAGAAAAACATTATTTGTTATAGTCTATGGTATACCTACACGAATAAAAGTGTGCGTAGAAAAAATTATGGATGATAACATACCTATGGTATTTTATGTCGGCCAGCAATATAGAATTTAGTAAAATATTGGACATTTAAAATAAGTTAATTAAAATTATGTATTGACAAGAAAAGAATATTTTGGGAAATTAAATGGCTATATTTAGAAAAACATTGATTTGTTTTATTCTATGGTTTGTATGAAATTAACTTTAAAAATTAGAAAATTGTGAGTGATAATACATACTGTGATATTCGAGTAATATAAAAAGTGGTTGAATGTAATGTAGTTAAAAAAAATATTAACTGAGTAATTATAAGTAATTTAAATTAGTTTATTTTACATCATAAAAATAGTCAGTTAGCATGAAATAGAATATTTTAACTAATTTAAAGAGCATATAATTTAATCCAAACATATGAGAAAAAATCGCTTGCTCCTTTGGAATCAGTGGCGAGTTGAACCGACTGTAAATTTTTATTTTCAGTTTATTTCAGTACTATCCTCAAGAAACTGAATATAGTAGCTGATTCATTGATTGTTTCTGTTCATTGTGAGATGTTAAACTTTTAAACTCTGAATATCAGGATCTTTAATGGTCAACTAATTAGTCTACCATTTTAATATATTTTGTGTTTTATAGCTATGATTATAGACAACGAAAGAACATTTTTATTGGCATCTTAGTCCTTCAAAATCGTTTTTATTAAACAAATAAGTGTTAGTACAATATACTTCACTAGTTACACGCGTATAGACTTCGTTACTAAGACTTGGTGAATTTAAAAACTAATAACACAGGTAACAGGGTTGTTTAAAATGCCATTCTTTTGAAACGTTTAAACAATATAAACCCAAACTACGAAAACTATTTAATCAAATGCTCTTTAAAATTATTGACATGATAAGTTATAATAATTTTTCATTAAATAACGTTTGTTAAAAAATAAATTTCCTGATAATAATCATGATTATATGAAACAATAAAGAAAGCTCCAAATACAGTAATGTATAATTATGATTTAAGAAGGAAGAACAGTAGAAGTTAGTTGCTGGAGTTACTAAAACAATTTTAATAACATCTTCAAACATCAAGTCAAGCTATCTGAAGATTTAAATTTTAATATATATTATCAATACAGATAAAATAGAAAGAATAATATGTTAAAATGTTATCAATGTTGGCCAAAATAAATATGTTTACATTTTCTCTGCTGCTCCTCCAATCAAAAAGATACGATCCCTTGTCGCTAAGCAGCCGTAGGGTCATCGAGTGACGTCACGCGGAGGTTGGTGGAAGGTATAAAACTGTCTGCTAGCAGGTATAAGAAACGAGATAATCTTGTATTATAACGACATGAATAGATGTAGCACTACAAAATTAATAATATTATTCTAGCTATCTAATCAATGGGCACGTTGAATGTCAGGATCATCTAGTCTGGTTTGTTTGTGATTGTTGGGATTTAAATACCAGATAGGTGTACTAATGCGTTTCCATTCAATCAAAATCCAACCTTATCTATTCTTACCCCTTTGGAGTAATTGGAAAAACAAATATAATGTATGGTACTTTAATGCTAAGAGTGAAGAATAGTTCTGTCTAGAAAAATTAGAATATTTCAAATTATTTGTCCTTCAGATATTATATTAAATTATTTTAATTATTTGTTGGTTAAATAAAACCATGACTCAATTAATGAAGTAACTATGTAATCAATCATTTGTAGGCTAGCTTCATTCATGATAAAATACTTAAAATGTAAATTAAGGCTTTTTAAAACTTTTTAACATTTCTAAAGCATGTTAAAAAGTAAATGTCTAAGGGCTCCCAGTCCTAACTTTAATCAATCCCTACTAGAGCCTTTACAGTAATCTTAATCTCCCTGATTTCTCTCAAGCCAAGAAGCTTGTAGCTAACCCTAATGAAGTGGTTTCCTGTTTTTCCTATTAGAGATGTACAAATGCACCCCGCTAGCCCCCTTCCCCTCAAACAAAAAGTAAAGATTTTACCATTTAAAAAAAATTGGGAGAGGGGAATTGAATATGGCGTCTTACAAGATCCTTGGGACTGTAGGTAGAATCTCATTTTCTGGATAACCATTCACCTCTCGAGAATGGTGGTTGAAACACATTTGCAATTCTGATGTCAAGTCCTGGAGAGAAATGATTCTTTTGCGCACGAACAATCACCTATCTTAGAAAAAAAAACAGGATGAACGAGTCCAGCCTTAAAAAAGTTTTATTTTCCCTCGTGAAAATAGAATTGTTTTATTTTCTCTCATGAATAGCAAACTGTTTAGTAATTCAACCATAGAAAAACATATTTCTTTTTTTAACATCTCGTTATATTACATAAAAGTTTATTGTAACATGCAATAACTAGTTCACCCAAAATACTCGTCTGTCTCCCGTATTAATATAACAATCACGCTTGCTCAAGATAGTATTATAATAGCTCCTATTCATACACGTTAACCTTTTCCATTAGTCAAGAAGATATTTCTAATAATATAATGGCAATGATAGGTAAACAAAACATGAAAATGTAAAAATAACGTAGGTTGAGTTCAAGAAAAAGAAGGGATAGTTTAAAAAAAAACATTGAGAGGTGAAACAAAGCTTTTTATTCTATTTAGTTCTAAGCTGCTGTGAAACCCTGAAAACAAAAACAAAGTAAAATCCTCTAAGACTTGTTCGTTTATATTTATCGAGAGCTCTTTTTTGCTTCTTTTGCTTAAAAATTTCCAATGATGTCTTAATTCGTATGTCTATATTAGGTGATCACTGAGGAGATATAAAATTTAAAAGATAAATAACTTACTATTAGATAAAATTTGTTATACATAGATTCTGTGTAGAAGATTTTTAGTAAATGTGTTTAATTAAACTATAAAGAAAAAAATAATGTTTTAAATTGAAGCCGTATGTTAAATTAGAGTTTTAAATTATAGAGGGATTTCTAAATAGATCTAAAAGTTTAACTTCCATTTATTATTTAAAAAATACAGCCCTAGAAGGATACAGGGGGTAAAGTCGCACATAATACATTTTCAGAGACAACTCTGTTTTTTTTTAGCCTACTACCCATTCAGGTTATACGCCTATGAAATAATTATATTACAACGGGTTCAGGATAAGAAAGATTTAATTTATAGGGAATGCACCGGCATTTGCGTGAATGGAGAGTGGAAAATCATGTAGAGATATCACCCTCAGTGCAGCTAACCAGGATCTAAACCCAATATCCCCGTATTCGGCAGTATAGTTAGTTTAACACGAGATTAGCGCGTTAGACCACGCGGCCACTAAAGCGGGTTGACAATAATTTGTATACCTCAAACCATGTAATGATCCCAACAAATACTTAATTTTTAATTAGTTTAAATATGACAGAGACCTCGTTTAGTCCTAATCTAAAGAGCTTTAGAATAGTCTAGTGATTGTCTAACAGATGGCAGCACTAGCTTAGCTTGAGTTAAAAGTGAACTCTCCTACCTTTTTCTCCCGTAACCTACAAATCATAAAATGGCCAAGAGGGCGGAGCTTGTGGAATTAATAATATAAATACATATTGGCTTTCGATTGGCTTGAAAAGACACTTACTGTACATGCTCAAGGGAAAATTTTCAAGAAATACTACTTCTATAAATATTAAAAACAAAAAGGACATCTCAATTAAGTCTACATAAGAATATTTATTTGAGCCCTAAATGTTTTTGAATTCCTTGATTATCATAATAAAATCATATAAAATAGAATTTAGCGTTGGAAAATATATATATATCAAACAATTATTTATATATTTTCTTATAGCTCAGAAACTATTGGTTTTATAAAAATATATTTCAAATAAAAGATGTTTATCATTAATATTAATACAGATTTACAAATATAGGTTATTTTGTATCTCACATAGTTGCGGATAAATTAGAAATTAGAATATTTCCCCCCCGTAAAGTGCCCTCAAAGTCATTTTCATGAGAAAATGAGAATTTCCCTCTTGTTTATAGTGATAAACATTGTATAGATATAAAATTTATTCAAAATCTTTAAGGAGAATTTCGATAAAATTTATTTATATTTATTTTAGCCCTTAAGTAGACCACCCTTGAATTTAGGGTTAGACATCTAATTCCAAATACTCCTTGGGGGACCTTATGAAAACCCCAGATACCAAGTTTTATCCCAAACGGTAAAATGGTTTCGGCTCTAGCTCGAGGTACAGACAGATGGCATTGCTAAAACTACTTTTTCTGTTTCAGGGGGTCATGTAGCGTCGACATTTATCAAAATCTATAATAAGATTTTTTTTTTTTGACGATCACAAACTTTCTCTCTGAAGTTCCGAGAGAAAGTAAAAGATACTTACTATCTAAATCTGACTGTTACTGTGTATCCCTGTGAAAAGATATTTAAAAATATACTAATAGTTAATTCGTAAGCTATGGATCCTACAACACAACCGGTGCTAATCCCTTTACGCTGTGTCTTCGCTGTGTGGTATCGAAGCGTTCCACACTAGAGTCAACACTGCATAATACACATGGTGACAGAGTGATAGATGCCAAATCCATAGGTTCCCAGAGTGATGAGACGTATTCCTACTAAATGATGATATAGACTCCCGTGATACGATCAGCTGATTTACCCTAGCTCCCGTATGAATAAACATAAAGCCTCGACACTTTGACTTGGCTTCAAAACAAATATCAGCTTCGACTTCGCTTCGAAACAAATTCTGGCTTAGAAGCTTCGTCAGTAAACATATTGACGGCTAAAATGCTCTATTTATGTTCAATTATAGCCGTCCTGAGCCATTTTATGAATTAAAAATTAATATTTATAAGGCAAAAGTCTGAAGAAATGGAATTCCATGTAGTAATAAAAACTTTATTTGTCAGAGTAACATGAAATATTACAAACAATTCTGCAATAAAACATTTTCCAGGTAATTTTAGTACTTAGTAAAATAAATAACTAAAATATAACATTTTTACAAGCATAAAATAACTTATAAAGATAATATTCCAACTTCGATTCGGCTTCGATAATATTAGATTCAAGTATGCTACGAATTTAAAAAGGGGACTTCGCACACCCCTAGTTTTGAACAAATTACTTTTAATCTGGATCAATATGTTATTAATAAGTGATAACTATCCTGTAGCCACAAAAGGAAAAGTCAGTATGAACAACATGCATGTTAAATCTAAAAGGGAAATAATTATTTAACATATGAAAAAGTCATCATAAGAAACTTTTGATGAAAACATAAGAGTAAAGTTTACCAACGAAACAGTGTTACCACAGACCTCAATTCAAAATGAGAGGAAATATGTCTTTTTAAACGTTTGGAAATCCATTTATGTAATTATAATATCCTCTAAGATCAAACTTTCCAATATAAAAAAAGGGCCCATCAAGTAAAATATTTTTTACAAATGAGCTCATTTAATGAATAAAATAAGGCATTTCTTCCAATGCTGTACGCCCTATTTAACTGAACCAAACTCTCTTATCACAAATTAATAATATGATATTTTATTAATTACTCTAATTTTATGTTTTATACTTGTTTTAACCCCTCGATTGACAAACAGAAACTACCTATTATTATTATAGTGTACATTGAAAAACACTTATTTTGGACTGAGCCCGTTCACTTGGTATTTATTTAACCCTCCGGCGGGCGCGCTGGCGCACGAAGTGGGCCATAACGTGGATCATTTAGTAGCGAGAGTGATAAAGTGGCACCATTTTTTTCCCCTTCAGCCTATTCTTTCAGTCGATTATCTTCTCTTGTGTGGTGAGGCTGTATCTACTTTTGCTCTTCATTGCTATCTTCCAGAAGTGATCCTCTACTCGCAAATAATGCTGGCACACTCAGTTGGCCGTGACCCAGGTCATGTAAACAAAACTGCGTTTTCCTTTTATTATTTTTTCGTTCTTTATTCTGGTTATAACAATATGTATTCATCTAGAATAGTGTTCATTTTGATTAGTTTTGTTTCAAACTATTTCTTAAGTGAATATTTTGTAGTCTGTTTCATTAATTATTTTCCAGTCGAAGCTTCTTGATGATGAGTTTATCCTTTATTTGATTTTTAATTTCCGCGATGATGATGTTGTTGATGATAGCGATGACACAAAGCAAAACAACAATAATGAAAGTTACAGCGAGGAGTTTGATCACGAAAGCTAAGATGTATATTTCAGTGAACCCAGCATGTTTTTTATAGGAAGATATAATTTTACAAAAAAGAGAATAACTGATTTTTTAACCGTTTATAAAACCAAACAGGAAAACATTTTGAAAATGAGATTGCCTACGCCAGCTCAAAGATACAGGGAAATAAAAAAAGAATTTGGGGCATTTTTACTCTTCATGGCTACAAAACATGATTGATGAAATTTTAAGACGTACTAATGTATTCATAGTGCGTAGGTGAGAGGCAGTGCAATACTCAAGATAAATGGATGAAAAAAACACACCAGGCGTTAAATGATGGCTCTATTTGTTCTTTTGTATTTTTTGGGTGTAAATAATCTCAAAAATTAAACATTAAAAGAAATTGAAGAGATTCTTAAAAACAAAAATTGTAGCTTAAATTAATCATAATATTGATGATTTAAAAAAAATGTAATTCTTTTATAAAAAGTAAAAGCATTATGAAAAGAAAACATAGCTGGCATTATTCCCACCAAAATAATGGTACACAAAGTGTTCCGCGTACCTGCTCGTGTTAAATGAAGAGGCACTGCTGTCGTTGGGTTAAAATAAGTTTTAAAATTATACCTGAAAACTGGAATTAAACCTGGACGTTTGGTTTGGCCTTAAAATATGAGTGACCATGAGAAAGGTGTGAATCCTGGAAATCCAAAAAACAGATCATTTTCTGGATAAAATTAAGATCGAAAAATATATTCCCGCATAATTGTATCATTTCTCAACAACATGTACAGTGGTATCCCTATTTTCGTTTGCGTGGATCCTTACTTGTTATTTGATTAAACAAGAAATGTGAGGAATGCCAGGCCTCCACCGTGGTTCGGATTCCACATTAAACTGTAGGTCCTCCATTTCATCTCACAATCACCCTATCACTACACATTAGCGTAAGTGCGTATAGACCGAACGGGTAGTAAGACGCGGTGCTAATAATAATAATATTAAACAAGAAAGTAATATAGATATGAATATAGAAATCATTTTAAAACTAGTGGATATTTAGTAGTAATAATAATAATAATTATAATAATTTCAATTCCCTTTACTATAGTGCTGGCCACCAGTCGTAAGACCTATAACAGGCCAGCACTGAAAGTTCACAAGTAACCTACAAATACATATATTTACACGAGAAAATAAGATAAACAATAATAGCTAAATAATTATATATAATAATGAATAGCTACGAAAAAATAGTAAACAATAGTGATAAGATAAAAATATCAATAATATTAAATAACTAAAGAGTAGTAAAACATACAGATTTTAAAAGCAGTAACAATATGCAAAAAATAAATCAGAATATTGATAATTTAAATGCTATAGCCAGAACCTCTACAGGATAAATTATTGATATGTGAGACAATTAAATAACTCTAAGAGTTTAGCTTTTCTTTTATGGTAGAAGTCGAATTCGACAAATCTATAATTGGCGCTATGGATACAACGGCCTAAAGGGCTCACTTTATAAGAAGTGTTGAGAAAAAATAATTTTAGATTACGAGAAGCCCAAGAAGGGGTATACTTACATGATCACGGGAATTTTTCAAGAAATGTTGCTACTGAAAATGTTAAAAAGAAAAAGAGCATCAAAATAAATTCTACGCGAGAAGAGAGTTTGGAGCTCTAAGAGGTTTTAAATTCTGTCATAAGCATGATAAATCCTAACAATAAAGAATTTAATAATAATATATTGTCATTTTGAAGCTAAGGTTTCCGCCTTCTCTTAAGCTTATCTTTTGTTTTGAGAATCTAGGAAAAGGAATTGCTTTACGGCTATGGTAGCTAGTTACTCAAAATGATCACGCTTCATAAATGAAGCTCACAAAAAAAAAAATTAAACATTAATCTTATTGATATAAAAATAAAATGTTAGAATATAGTGGTAATATACTTATTAATTTTAATCTAGCATGTGAAAAAAATTATTAACTAGCCTATCCATGTTTTTTTATAAATAAAACACTTTTCATTTTAAATTTAAACATCTAGTTGAGGTAGGGATATATTCCCGGTATAGGGAACAGGATACAACACTCAAGTCTTCTCGTCCTACTTGTCAGTTTGGCCTGTTGG
>CABEEJ010004247.1:11485-23945 GCA_901482245.1 Timema douglasi
TGGGGGGGGGGGGGTGGACATGGTGACAGGCTGGCAATACAGGCTTGCCAATAAAACACTGGTACAAACTGTACGATTTCTAAGCCCACCAGGAAGTACTACTTTGGCTATTACGGGCTGCATCAGATGTAATTAAATAATCAGGGGGCAAATTGTGACTACCTTCATTTCGTGTTGATTTATATGAATTCTGTAATGTGTGAAGTTGTAAATGATTAATTATTTGACAAGTAAAAGGAGTGGGTACTAAGCGTACGTAGTGTGGCAAATATGGAACTATTTAAAAGTTAAAGAGAGTGGGTATTAATTGATTTATTTTCCCCTGCATCGAAATTTTTAGGTATTAAAAATATTTAGATAATATTGCACTAATATTTGTTTGGCAACTCTCTACGCCTTTGCATGATGTTAGTCAAAACATAGCATTTAATAACTAATAGACTAATACTCGTGCTAATAATACACAAAGTGGGACATCTGTGCACTTTTTATTTCTTCAAATATAGGCCTACCTAGAAAGAGATTCAAGGAAATTCCAGTTTGGATAAATTTTTTGTGTAAATCTTACATTTGATTAATTTTTAGTACACTAATTTTAGTTTCATAAGGATCTATGCAATTATTGTGTTATTAATTTTGCCACACACACACACACACACACACTCTTGAATAAAAGATAGAAAGGTTAATATAACGAAGTTTTTATTAAAAAAATATTGTGTTGACTTAAATAAAGACTTCACTTGAATCAACATAAAACAAATCAGGCTGACCTTTAATGTTGACTTGAGAGGCAGCATGACACATTAATTCTACCTTGTTAGTAAAAATATAGCTATGTTTATAGAACATCGTTTGTTAAAAATATATTTTTTTAATACACATAAGATATTATCAAATTTTTTAATACGGGTATGGCAATATATTTTTTTCTAGTCGTTGGGAAAAGTTTCACTTCAAAATAATATAAATTTACGGTAGCAAGGGAGTTATAATGTGGGTACGATCTCTTACAAAAATGTTTGTATACCACAAGCCCTTGCACACTAGATTAACTCAATCTGTACAACCAGAGACAACCAGCCAGATACAAGCTGTATCTTGAAGATTAGCTTTGCTTTTAATTGTTAGCCTTTGGATTTGCCCCTTTTTTTCTAGCTAGTATTTGTTTCATATTGTAGTAGCTTACGCTAGTTTTTCACGAGCTGACTAATGTAAAAAATAAAACTTTAATCGATAGTGAGTTCATAAAAGAGGCCTTTACTGAAGCTGTTGTAGAAATATTTATTAAATTCAAAATAAAAAAGATATATTAGCTCATATTGGTTTTGTACATCTATCAGCGTTCAGTGGCTTATGGCTTCAGATTTAATCAAACAACTTAAGCTAAATGAGTCCTTTTTTCCTAACCGTTTACAGATGGGTGAATCAAATGAAAAGTTTAACACATCTTGTTTAATCATTTGTTTAAAAATTAGATCCAACAATTTTTCAAGTAAAGAGTTATTTTTGAAAATCACACTCATAGTCTTAACAGCTACAAGAGATTTTTTTTAAACAGTTACTTCTTTTTTTCTTAGAAATAATTAACACTTTCTTGACGTCGTAGAGGAAATAGTGGTATCTGTATTTCAAATTCAGAATATCATTTTACTTTAACTATGTCATCACAATAAAATAAATTTGTTTAGAACAGTTTGAATACTTGTTGTTTGTTTTTAGTTTCTTCTTAGTTTAATTTAGATAGTGAATAATTTTAATTTCAAATTGTACATGAAACATTCTTGCCTCAGTGACTTTATAAGGTCATTCCTTGCAAATCTTGGACAAAGGAGGGCCTGTGTTTGGACAGTGTAGCTGGTTATAAAAGGCGGAGTTCCTGTTCGTTGGTTACAGCGTGTTAATATTGACATGCCATAATGTTGATCTTCTTCTCATAAAAGACTAACGACTTCCTACCGGAAACCCACTATGGTAACAACCAACCATTTGCATCACAATTCACTTATTCTTGCGCTTGAAAATTATTTCAAATACGTAGCGTGAGTCCTATAATTTGTCTCTCTCTTTAAAAAAAAAATGCTATTGATTATGATTTATTTAAAATGTTGTTATTATTATTATTATTATTATTATTATTATTATTAGCACCACGTCTTACTACCCGTTCGGGTTATACGCACTTACGCTAATGTATAATGGTAGGGTGATTGTGAGATGAAATGGAGGACCTACAGTTTAACTTGGAATCCGAACCACGGTGGAGGCCTGGCATTCCCCACATTTACAAGATGTCTTGTCAGAGGTGAAGGAAGGGTTTGGTAATCAGATAAATCTGTTCCGGGAACGAAGATTGAACCCCGGCCGCCAGCACAGAAATCCGACACCTTAACCCTAGATCGCCAGGTCACCCATTTAAAATAATTTAATACCTTCTTCCATTGTGAATCTATCTTTTAATCCTAAAGAGTTTCCACGGTTTTATATCATTTTTAATGTGTAATCTAGAGATCCTGAAATGGAAATATATATATACACATGCTGAAGGGGTGCTCATAGAATTTATGTTCCAAAGGCAAAAAAAAATATTCACAGTTTGTGTATTGCTATGAACAAGTTTGATAAGATTTAATTTAGAGTAAAGTTTTATTTTTATCACGGTTTCTCGTATTGAGTCAGGCTGTACGCATATGTTCTGATAACGCTAATGTTTTAGAGATGAATAAATGTAATTTAGTGGAAGTGTATCGACATTGGCTACTAAGGTAAGTAAGAGTCAATTTAATAAAAAATAAAATATCTCAGTACAACCAAATGTGACTCGTGCACTGACTAGAGAAAGAAAGACACATTAATTCATCCGAACACAAAAGCGGGTAAAAATAATTATTAGGATGTATGATTATATTATAGGCCTAGTAATACATAAATATTTAATTCAAATAGTAGAGTTTGGTTATGGCCAGATATATATGTATAAAACTGTAGTAACAAGTGTGTGTATATATATAATTTAAATTTGACAAAAAACGTGAGGCTCAACGTAGTCATCAGCAAGTTACTGAGGTGACCAATCTGGAGGTTTGTTTCACTAATCGTGTCTCTGGTGCATACAAATTATTGTTTAAAATACAATGAAATATAGTATCAAATTTTGCAGCATAAAATTTAAACTCTGTGAAATACACATAGTTTTTCCAGGAAGTATTGTTCAGTTATGAATGAAATCTTTAATATATTAAAATATGTATTTACTATACCTACTGACCATGTCGTCTACATTCTCGCTTGATTAGACTTCCTAGAATGACACACTTTGTGTTGATGCTAGACACTTATAATCAACTTATTTAAAGATATCAAATTTGAGGAGTATGTTTCAGTCAAACACACACGAGTTTTGAATATTTATGAATAATTAATTTATTGTTCTAACCAAGGTGATAATATGTATGTCCTTTGTTATAACGGTTCAAAAAACTGGCAGATCCCAGAATTTAGTATTGTAAAATTGAGTTAGTTCATTTTTATAGTGTAATATATTAATAGCATGTGGTATATTGATTTTCTTAGTACTATTACGAGTCATTAATAGCCACAATGATACTATAGACATATAACTAGAGACAAACAATAATTTAAAAAATTGTTTCTATCTAACTAAAATTTATTTCAAACTAGAATTTAAAAAACTAAAGCATCCACGCACACCATCTTATATATTATAATTTTTTATTTCTTAGCCCCACATCTTACTACCCATTTGAATTATAAGCTCTATACTTTTAACATATATATATATATAGCGTGTTCGGAAACTTAACATCCAAACTGTACATATAATTTGTTTGAACCAAAAGTAATACCAAATCCCTATACACTTATATCCGACAAATAATAATGATACTATTAATTTGTGTTCAAAGTTTCGGCGTATAGAGCCGGGAAAGCAAATCTATGCAAGGATGAATGCACAGCAAGTTGCATAGGAATTAGGCGCGTGGCACTGAACACCTCCACATCTTGGAGCAAGGCAGCAGACATACCACAATATTAATATGTATTAAGCAACACCCAGTCCCTCTAGAAATGTAAATATGTTCTGAGGGTTATCATTAACGGTCCTACATTGCAGAAAGTGCTTGCCATTATTACATTTGCTGTAACGCGTGACTAACTCCTATGCAACTTGTTGTACACGCATGCTTAACAGCTTTGCCCTCCCGGCGCTATACGCCGAAACTTTGAAAACAATTTAATGGTATTAGCATAGTTTTCTGGATGTAAGTGTGAATTATTTTTATATTTTTCGTTCAAACAAACTATATGTGATGTTTTGGCGTTGAGTTTACGAACACCCTGTATTTAATTATATATATAGTACAACGCATTATTAACCGTTCGGTCTATACGCAATTAGTACATACATTAATTGAACTGCTAATAAATAAGTTTATTAATTCCTAAGTACAAGGGTTAAAAAAAACATTCTAGAAAGGTGTAGGTAAAGGGAGTCGTTAAAAGGTATTCAACCACCATTAGCGAAGAGAAAGGTTGTGAAATGAATCCTTAGTTAATTTGGCTGGGATTTTCACCCTTACCTTTAAAACGAAGACAAAACTAATTAGTGTGGACGTATTTATGTAGCTTTCAGTTAAATTTAATTTCAAAACTCATTACTTGTTATCAATATATACTTAACTTTCAAGTAAATATTTGTATATACTTTTTGATATTTTCACTTATACTGGTCTATTCTACATAATACTTATTTAGCTTTTCAGAAAATGTATCCTAATGTTTATATTCACATACTATTATTTTTATTTTATTCATCTTATAATTTTGCCAGTTTATTTTATTTAGCATAACGTAGGGAGGTGGTGAAAAGTTAGTAATAGAAATTCATAAATTGCTAAGTTCCATATATAGCCATGAGATATTACCCCAAGAATGGAAGTAAGTCACTATAATAAATAATTTAAAAGGGAGATAAAACAGAGTAATGACTACAGAGGTATCTCAGTTTTATCAGCATGATGTATATTTTAATCCAACATCATTTTTATAGGATTGCCACCTAGTGCAAAATAATTAATTGCGGTTAATCAAAGTATATCTCTACGACGTAGATCAACAACGAATCAGAGTTTCCCTATCCAGTAAATTTTATTTAAAAAAGTGAAAATCCAACATGATGGTTTATAAATTATACACAGATTTTAAAAAGACCTAAGATCCAGTAAAGAATTAAATGATATGAAATGTTACTCAAGTTTTGGATACCCAGCAAACTTGTCAAGATTATTGGGGTATGTTTGACTGATATGTCGGGCAAGATACGGTTTTGATGTTACTTATCAGATAGTTTTGAAATAACTGTATATAATGGGTTCAAAAACACAGTGATGCAATTTTCCCATTACTTTTTCATCTAGCCTTAGAATATGCTATTAGGGTAATGCAAAATAGTAGGGAAGGGTTGACATTAAAAGGTACAATGCAGCTATTAGGATACGCAGACGAAGATTTATTGACCAAAAGTAAGGAAGCTGTTACAAGAAATACATAGATTGTATTAGAGGCTAGTATATGGGTGTGAAACGTGGTGTCTTACCTTACATGGCGAACACAAGCTTAAGGTGTTTGAAAATAAGGTGTTTAGGAAAATATTTGGTCCAAAAAGGGATAAGGTTATGGGGATTGGAGGAGGCTACATAATGCTGAGTTATGTACACTATACTCATTACAAGCCATTGTTAGGATAATCCAATCTCGTAGAATATGGTTGGCAGGACATGAAGTGCAAATGTGAGATTCTAGAACCTAGTTCAAGGTATTTATTGGCAAACCCAAAGGGAAGAAGCCATTGAGAAGACCTAGACGCAGATGGGAGTATAACATTAGAATGGATCTGAAAGAGATAGGGTGTAATGAGGTGGACTAGAGCTAGCTCAAGATAGGGATAGGTGTAACGAGGTGGGCTGGTAGGAACCAGCCTAAGATAGGTATAGGTGGTTTAATTTGGTATGCGCTGCAATGAACTTTCACGTTACTAATGCCATAGATTAGGTAAGTAAGGCCTACGATATTAATATTCATCTCGTTAGTTAGTTATTTGTCTGTACTTTTTGTAGATTAGTTAAGTTTTAATATTAATGTTTTATTCAGTTATATCATGGTTTCACTCGCATTAAACAATACGTCAAAACATTCGACAAATTCAAATGCTAATAAAGAATAAAACTTAGAGAGGAGTGGTTTATGTACGTACTAAGATTCAATAAGAAACACGGACTCGCTCATATCCCCTCCCATCCAGACCCCAGCCCATGTAACGTGCCATCTTATGTACCCACGATACCAGCCGTGACGAATGTTCACTGCTTACGCCCGGATTTTTTTACCCTACTTCGCTCGATGATGAGCCAGCGTAGAGTATATAGATTAACATTGTTCTCTGAAAAATAAGGAGTACAACAAAATAAGTCCCGTCTTGATTCGATGAATACTCTTCGAGTTTACTGGAAACAAACAAATGGATGGACAGATTAACATTCTAAAAATGGATAAGTTGGTGTTCTTATTGTTTATACTACCCAGAAGGAAAGAAAAAAGCCACAAAAATTTGAATGTGCAGAAAAAACTAGCAGATGCACCCGCTCTCTACACGGAGATTCTATAAGGTTATTTTTTTCTTTTATTTTATATAAAATTAATCAGAGACCAAACCTTAAATTATGGATAAATATTAGTCCTTTATTGTTTTAACTCGTGTATTTAAAAAAAAAATACACTTGACGTGCACAACTTAGGGTTTCAATAAGTAAACTTGAAAAGTACCACCTTTATATTTATCTTGCGTTTTGAATTACACGCACTGTAGGTTACCGGGCTTAAGGTGTCAAGATCTCAATTTTCAGTAAACTTCGCTTATAGTGAACCACCGTGGACCCAGATATACGGTTCACAATGTCCAAAGTTCACTAAGACTTATGTGTTTCCATTTAACCGTAATGAGAGGGGTAAGGACAACAAAAAAACATTACAATTATAATAAATGTATTTAAATCTATTTCTTAAGATTTAAACAGTCGGCTATGTGATGATTGTTGTATGTCATTTTAATCAATAATTACCGCCTTGTAAAGGCATAATAATTAATCAACTTTTTTAAATATTTATACATATAAATGTAAGGTCCAATCAAATAAAGTTTTTGAAAGCCACCCATGTGCAAATTTTATTTGTTAAATAAACTCGATTTGGTTACTAATGTGAATATAAAACAATAAAGACAACATATAGTTTATTTTTTGATTTAATATTGAAATGCATTATGTAATAATTATTTTTCTTCATGTTGCAATTTATTTTGAGATCAAGTAATTCAGAAAAAATGATTTCAACTTTCATGATTAATGGTCGATATTTTCTAACCCCTCATTGATAATTACACCTACAAAGAAGATTTATACATTAAGAGTTAATTTATTTGAGCTGTTACAAATTTTAAAAGCAAATGTAGCTACACTAACAGTTTTTTCAACATTCTTTCTCTCGCTGATAAAATAACGTAGTGGTGTATAGTTTACCTTCTATTCATAAAGATTTCCTTAAATACATTCTTACATATAGATCCGATGAGTAATTTTCGAGTTTACCGTAAAGAAACAAACAGAATAAATCGAACATACAGGCAAATCTACATTTTTTATTATATGTATATATAGATAATATACTTTCAATTCAATAGAAACATTAGTTGTTTGGGCCTAAACTCCCCAACGGGAGCAAATATCTGCACCGGCGCAAGTTTCAAATATTTGCCCAAATCCCTATTCACTAAAAGAAGCAGGCGCAATTTGAGAGCAAAGTTGCACCTTTTATTTGCCACCACTCAAGAGTAGTCGCTACTATTAAAATCTGATTGTAGAAAAGAATGGGAATAACTGTTAGACAAGCTCATGTATAGGAGGATAAAGTGATCGACAGTCAACTGGTCGACACTAAAGGACCAAATGTTAGACAAGCTCATGTATAGGAGAATAAAATGATCGACAGTCAACTGGTCGACACTAAAGGACCAAATGTTAGACAAGCTCATGTATAGGAGAATAAAGTGATCGACAGTCAACTGGTCGACACTAAAGGACCAAATGTTAGACAAGCTCATGTATAGGAGGATAAAGTGATCGACAGTCAACTGGTCGACAATAAAGGACCAAATGTTAGACAAGCTCATGTTTAGGAGAATAAAGTGATCGACAGTCAACTGGTCGACACTAAAGGACTAAATGTTAGACAAGCACATGCATAGGAGTATAAAGTGATCGACTGTCAACTGGTCGACACTAAAGGACCAAATGTTAGACAAGCACATGCATAGGAGGATGAAGTGATCGACAGTCAACTGGTCGACAATAAAGTACCAAATGTTAGACAAGCTCATGTATAGGAGAATAAAGTGATCGACAGTCAACTGGTCGACAATAAAGGACCAAATGTTAGACAAGCACATGCATAGGAGGATAAAGTGATCGACTGTCAACTGGTCGACACTAAAGGACCAAATGTTAGACAAGCACATGCATAGGAGGATGAAGTGATCGACAGTTAACTGGTCGACACTAAAGCACCAAATGTTAGACAAGCTCATGTATAGGAGAATAAAGTGATCGACAGTCAAATGGCCGACACGAGAGGACCAAAAGGTTGACCAATTACCAATTAATGTTTTGTGTTTTGCTCGATTTTTTCTTTATGTTATGTGAATCCCGATCACACTCTAGTTTAAGTGTACGTTAAGCTAATCGTAATAGCATCATCAACCACTGCAGTGATACCCACGTCGGTGGTAGAATTTATAGACAAACTGAATTTCTGGTAATGGGATGATCGCGGTTAAAATCTCATTTACGTGTAATGGAGGATTTTTTTTTTGCCGAATGGCTTTTGACTCTTCCTCTACGTAAATGATAGTGGATTTAATCCAAATTTCAGCTTCATACTTTTTAACTCATAATGTAAATATGTGTACAACCCGAATGGATGGTAAAAGTGCAGTGCTAAAAAAATTGCATAAAGCTGAACAAGTGCTAAGAGATGTACGAAAGCCTGATTGGTGTATCGATAATAGATTATGTTCTTTGATGAACTTTTGAATATGCCAATTGATCAAAAGCACCATATATTTTAATTAGGAAGAATACTTATAGGCTGATAGTCATAAACACTATTAGGATGAAACATTTGGGCAGGGGTATTATTACATCAGTCCACTTCTAAATGGTTGGAAAATGATTATTCATTGAAGAACGTTTAAATATATCTTCTTCTATATTATATTTTAATATCATGAAGAAGCTGTGTGTCTACCTGTCATGAGCGTAGCACGATATCTACCACACACAGAGGTTTGAAAAATAAACATTAGTAGCCCCTGTGTATTCAGTACCCCTCGAAGCCGGAAATTTATAACTTGGATTTGATTTTTTTAATTAATTAAAAACTTGGTCAAAAAAATCAAATAAAAAGTTTTTTCTCTCTGTTTTAAGAAAAGAAAAACATTGCAATGGATTGCTTGACTACCTCAGACAAAGCCGGATAGTTATATTAGTCCATTATAATAAGAAGGATGCTACGTATTATTATTACTTATTACTTGTATCCATACAAAATTACCTGTTTTATAATATCTTATTAAGAATAAATATAAGTGGTTACCACGAGCAAAACTTTTATTTGCTTCAAACAAACAAAAAAAGTATCTTTATTTTATTTCTTCCAAACAATTTTTTAATAAATTTAAAAAAAATCAGTGATTTAAAATTCCAGCTTCGAGGTACATATTCTTTTCCACGGGGGCTAATAATTTTAAAATGTCAACTCTCTGCGTGTGATATATTATATCACGCAATGCTCATGACAGCCAAATAAACTCTTCAGTTATGTATTGGTATAGATAATATTAATCAGTGCCTTTGTTCAAACAGTAAGTTTCTATGGCAACAAGGCATAAGATTCAGGTTATCCACCATTTGGCTAAAGGTTAAAATAAATTACCTAATTATTTAAATTTTTATTGATGTGAAACGAACGCAGTTATACAAACTATCTATGTAATGAATAAAATAATTCATTTAGATTATACTCTAGTTTAAGGTGTACATCTAAAGTAAAAGCATACTGGTTTTCAAACACTCTTCACTGCAAATTAGAACATGCTGATTAAGAGTGTTGAGAGGTCGTGTTCGTAAGGATTGTAAAGGCAGGCGACCGCCGAGAAAATGAGTACGGTAAATTCCGGGTCAATATTATAATGTATCGTCAAAGTCCTCGTAACTTAACTGATCATAGAGTCTAACCATTGGTTAAACTTAGAGTTATGTTTGGCAATACGATTTTATGTGCTCGTCTAGTTATGAAGTTGATCCTCTCAATAGCAAGGTACAGAGGATTCAGATTTTACTATAGTCGTGGACCAAGATCATATAAATAAGTAGTTTTATGAATATTTTATAAATTCCAAACATTCTTTTAAATGTTTTTTCTACGCCCTTTGGTGGCCACATGGTCTAAAGCGCTACTTTCATGATAGATTAAACTCCCGAAGACGGGGAGATCGGGGCTCAATCCCAATCGGGTGGAGTGAGGGTGGTGTTTCATAAATGGTTTCCACCTCTCCATATACGAATTTGGGTGCATTTCCTCTAAATTAAGCTTCACTAATATCTAGTCCATTAGTGTACATAGGCGTATAATCCGAATGGGTAGTAAGACGTGATACTAATTTTTTTTCAATAAGGGTGATTTATATTAAACTATGCTAATAGGATGGGTATAAGGAAGCTAGTATTAAGAGGAAAAGTAGCAATATTTACGTGGATATAAAGTGAAAGAACTATTAGAAAGCCATAATTCAAACCCTCGCCTCCTCATCACCAGCAAACCAGACTGGATGTGTCTTACATTTAGTACACATGGACGGGTTCTATAAGATTAAGGGATGGTTAATCTTATTTGAAATATTATATAATAATATAAATGTATTAAAATACATCTTTCTTCACTTTAAACATTATTTTAACAAATAAATATATAGCTTCCATACGTAAATGGCTCACCTATTGTAGGTGTAACCGTTCACCGTATCATTTCTAAATTTGCTTATTGTACGGAACGTGGAACTGTTTGTTCAATTGTAAGATGACGCATGAACCAACATGGCGTATAAATTGTCTCTGCTGGGAGGTAAACACAAGTGTCAAGTGTTGGTTGTATGGCAGGAGGGAGAGGGGTGAGCAAGATACATGCATCTGGTGGTACAAACAGGGGTGGCCAAACTAATAGCTACTTGAGAAGGATGACAGTGAATTATCTTACATTTTATACAAAATTATATAGTATTAATCTAAATATTATAGAAGTAAAATATAGGTATTATCTTTCAAAAGTCTTAGTTAATTCATGTATGTATTAGTAATGGTGGGTCCATTAACTATTTTATGTGAGAGATGAATATCTTAAGAACTCTTAACAATAAAATATGGTACAAGATTTTACTTTAAAAATTAGTTAAATAATTTTTCCCTTAGTATATGGCGCTTTGTAGCATTTTTTATCAATTCTTCTATGAATCAAAGTTTGAATATCTTTTATAATAATTATATAATTTGTTGTCTTGTAATGAATGTATGGGGAAGAAACAAGATAATAAGGACTTTATTTAATTTTACGTACAAATAAAATGATTGAATTAAATATCTAAGAAATATATTTGTAAATGTTAGACAATATAGATGCATTAAAAAATTAATAGGTACGAATGAATCAAATAAATAAATAAGTTTTAATAAATAAAAATGAAAGTATGTATTAAAAAATGTGTAAAAACAAAATCATATACCGTAGCAAGAAAACAAAAACTTAAGGCCACCAATATAACAAATATAATGTTTATATATATATATATATATATATACCCACACATATACCCCCACATACATCCCTACATACATATATACATATATCCATACATATATACATACATACATATATATATGCATACATACATACATACATATGTATATATACATACATACATATATGCATACATACATACCTACATACATACATACATACCTATATACATACATCCCTACATACATACATACATACATACACACATATATACATAAATACATACATACTTACATACACACACATACATATATACATACATACATACATACATACATCCATATATACACACATACATACATACATACATACATACACACACACACATACATACATACATACATACATACCTACATACATACATACATACATCCCTACATACATACATACATACATACATACATACATACATACATATATACATACATACATACATACATACATACATACATACATACATACCTACATACCTACATAC
>CABEEJ010004247.1:25529-67298 GCA_901482245.1 Timema douglasi
ACATACATACATGCATACATACATACATACATACATACATACATCCCTACATACATACATATATACCTACATACCTACATACCTACATACCTACATACATGCATACATACATACATACATACATACATACATACCTACATACCTACATACCTACATACCTACATACATGCATACATGCATACATGCATACATACATATATACATACATATATACATACATATATACATACACACATACATACATACATACATACCTACATACCTACATACATACATACATCCCTACATACCTACATACCTACATACCTACATACATGCATACATGCATACATACATATATATGTACATACATACATACATACATACATACATACATACATATATACATTCATATATATACATACCTACATACATACATACATACATCTTTACATACATACATACATACATATATACATACATATATACCTACATACCTACATACATACATACATACATCCCTACATACATACATACATACATCCCTACATACATACATACATACATACATACATACATACATATATACATATATACATACATACATACATACATCCCTACATACATACATACATACATACATACCTACATACATACATACCTACATACATACATACCTACATACATACATACATACATACATACATACATACATACATAAATACCTACACTATATAAGTGCACGGCTCACAAACTAGCGTAGTCCTAGGCCAGACCTCGGGGCTGTAAATTAATCAAAATATGATAAATATTACTTCCCCAAGAGGAATTAAACGATTAACTTAGTAAGAGGACGCTCTAAGTATTCGGTTCAATTATCTAAAGCATCAGTTCCCAAACCATGGTATGCGTACTACTAGTACTACGTACAATTATTCCATAATTCCATTATTTAGTTTTAGTTCACGGATTTATAAAATTATAAATTAGAATTGCCTTTCTTATCTCTACTCAGAAGTGACAAAATATCTTCCATACGTAAAATATATAAAACACGAAATAGAGCTTATTTTACTACCCGAAAATTGAATGAAAAACTTTGAAAAATAATTTTATACAGTGGTTGCGGTGAAGGTTTTGTCTGGATAAAAACCTCCGTGACTTACTTCATGAGCGTCTACCTTTCACCTAATGAAGGGATTAGTGTGTTCCGCCGAAAGCTGGCTAGCATCGAAGATGCCATTTGCGATTTCAATGGCGAAGTCATCGTAGCTGGCGACTTCAACGCTAAATCTGCCGAATGGGGAGCAGATTTCTCAGACACCAGAGGAAACGAAGTCGCAGACTTTGCTGCAAGGCTTGACCTTACAGTCCTGAACTCTGGAAACACCTCGACCTTCAGAAGACCGGGGTACCACGAGTCTATTCTCGACATCTCGCTGGGGACCCCAAGAATTGCCAGCAGGATCAAGAACTGGAGAGTCTCGGAAGAATATAGTGGTAGCGATCATCAACACATCACATTCAGTGTTGAAGTGCCTTCCACTCCAGCAACGCAAAAAGGCCCTGATGAACGGAGATGGAACGCTAAAAAGCTCAACTTGGAAGCTCTACGAGCGTCCCTTTCACGAAGCTGGTCAACTCTTAATTGCCACCCGATTCCCAAAACTAGTAGCGAGACGGAGAAAATGGTGCTGGCAACAATGAAGGCCATTACCACTTCTTGTGACGCCTCCATGCCACGTCTGAAAAACCATGGATCTCACAGGCCGGTATATTGGTGGACACCAGAAATCGCGGCGCTCAGGAAGAGATGTCTTGAACTTCGTCGTCGAGCAACGAGAGTCGCAAAACTCGCCCTTGACCATGACTCATACTCTAGCGAGTACAAAAAGGCCAAAAAGGAGTTGAATAATACCATTAAGGCAAGCAAAATGACACTGTGGAAGGAAATCTGCAACGATCTTGAACAGGACATTTGGGGCAAAGCCTACCAAATTGTAGTTAAAAAACTCGGGAAGGCTTCACCAGAAGCGCCAAAGCCCCCGGACATAATGAACAGCATTGTAGCGGAGCTGTTTCCAAAACACCTGTCACGAGTAAAAAGGCACTATGCAAACAGTGGTGAAGTTTCTTATTTCACAGTCAAGGAGCTGCAAGATGCGGCTAGGACCCTCAAAACAGGGAAGGCACCTGGCCCCGACGGCATTCCAACGTCAGTGATAAAGAGCATAGCCCAGGAATTTCCAGATCTACTGCTGAATGCATATAACGCGTGCCTTGCAACCGGCACGTTTGCTACCGTCTGGAAGCGCCAGAGACTGGTCCTCCTTGATAAAGGGAAGGGACCCCCCTTAACACCTTCGTCTTTTAGGCCACTCTGCATGCTAGACATCGCCGGGAAATTGCTCGAAAAGCTGATACAGGTGAGACTTCGCAATGACATTGACCGTGTCGGTGGCTTCGCCGAAAATCAACACGGCTTTCGAAAGGGCCGATCGACGATCGGCGCGATTAAGAAGATCATGGGGATTATAGCCGAAGCGTGGTCTGGTAACCTTAAATCACGCAAAGTTTGCATCCTCCTCACGCTCGACGTAAGAAACGCTTTCAACAGCGCGAGATGGGTTGACATCCTGGGTGCACTGGAGCATCGGTTTAACATAAAAAAAGAGAACTTGGCTATAGTCGAGGATTATCTTGACGCAAGAGTGTTAATTGCCAAAACCACAGAAGGCCCTCAAGAGTACCCGATAACGGCTGGCGTACCACAGGGATCGGTCATGGGCCCCGACCTATGGAACGCAAATTACGATGAACTGCTGGAGATTCCCTTACCGAGGCAAGTACAGCTAACGGGTTTCGCTGATGACGTCGCGGCCACAGTAGTGGCGGACAGTGTTGAGGAGGCTGAACTCCTGGTCCGGTCCACCATTGACGCTGTCGAAACCTGGCTTGAAGAACACCAGTTAAAACTAGCCAAACAAAAAACGGAGATGGTTGTGCTGACGCGTCAGAGATGGTTTCCTAAACCCTTTAACGTAGACATTGGCGCGACAACATTGACGTCAACAAGGGCACTGCGCTATCTGGGAGTGATGATAGACGAAAAGCTGTCCTTTCGCGAACACCTAGAAAGGACATGCATAAAAGCCAGTAAGACGGTATCCAGCCTATCGAGAATCATGGCCAACACAATAGGTCCACGAACTAAAAAGAGAAGAGTTCTTTTGGAAGTACTCCACTCAATCCTGCTCTATGGAGCGGAAATATGGGCAGATATCTTGAAACAAAAAACCTATCGGCGTAAGATAGCGGCAGTACAACGGCGAGGGGCCCTGAGGGTAACCTGTGCCTACCGCACGGTCTCTGAAGCAGCCGTACTGGTTTTAGCGGGCGCGCCACCTATCGACCTACTAGCATCGGAGAGAGTAAAACTCTATGACCTCAAAACTAGAGGCGAAAACACGACTGAGGCCAGAGCAGGAGTGAAGGCGGAAACGCAGAAAGAATGGGAAATCAGATGGAAGGCCTGCGACAAGGGGAGATGGACCGCTCGCCTGATCCCGAACATCAAAGTTTGGATCACACGAAACCACGGCGAAACGGACTTTTTCCTAACCCAACTGCTGACGGGACATGGCTCGTTTAACGCATATCTACATAAAATGGGCTTACACCACACTCCGAGGTGCAAGTACTGCCCGGAAAAAATTGACGACGTTGAGCACACGATTTTTGAGTGCGAGCGCTGGAAGAACTGCAGAGCAGAGACCGAAACAAACATAGGCAAAACTCTCGATCCTAATAGCCTAGTGAACCATATGTTACAGCGGGAAGAAAATTGGAAGGAAATCGCTGCCTACTCGCAGCGACTCCTTAAAGAAAAGGTCTCGGAAAGGGACCAGTGAAAAAGGAGCGGACGTCGTACGACGCAACACGGACTGGGTTGAAGTAATGCTAACGCGGTTCCGACTCAGTCTTCCCTGCAATTATATGCGGGGAAAGAGGAGAGGAGGTTTTTTAGTGGGTGGAAATCCCACACTACCGACCATCACACTTTCAAATGAGCGGTGTCTTTGAAAGATTTTTCCTCCTCACAAAAAAAAAATATATACATACATACATACATACATACATACATACATACATACCTACCTACATACATACATACATACATACATACATACATACATACAAACATACATACATACATACCTACCTACCTACCTACCTACCTACCTACCTACATACATACATACATACATACATACATACATACATACATACATACATACATACATACAAACATACATACATACATACCTACCTACCTACCTACCTACCTACCTACCTACATACATACATACATACATACATACATACATACATACATACATACATACATACATACATACCTACATACCTACCTACATACATACATACATACATACATACATACATACATACATACATACATACATACATACATACCTACATACCTACATTCATACATACATATATACATACATACATACATACATCCTTACATACATTCATACATACATACATACATACATACATACATACATACAAACATACATGATATTCTTGAGGAGGATCATTGTAAATATCCATGGTTATATACTCGACAGTGTGAATTGCACGTTTCTGAGAACAACCTAGTGTTGTCATGTTATTGTTCTTTGAAATCATGACAGTTCCCTTTGGTTTCTTTCCAGGTTTTTTCTCGTACGCTTCTCTTTATTGCATATAATAAAGGGAACAATAAAATGAATTTCACAATACCGATAACTTCTCCTAAGTAATGGCTAGCACTTCAGACTAGTATTTATTATAATACAACTAGTCTATTGAAGTGTTATTTCATATATAAAATAATTTTACAAACATTTTGTTAATCTTTTTATGTAGGTTACCTTAATTTGTTTATATTGGAATGTTTAGTAAATAAATTTAGATATTTTTATATAGGTAACCTTAAAGAAAAGCATTTAGTAATAAATAAACCATTATTCTGGTGCCTTGTATGTTTTCCTCATAATCATTTATGTGAAACGTAGCTGACATATGTATATAAATCCTCTAAGTATGAGGAAGCTGCAGTTTAGAGGAAATAGACCCTTTCATGATTGGAGGAAAATGGAAATCCATTTATGAAAAGTACCTTAGTACACGTGGAAGGGATTTAAGCCCTGAACTTCCTTCAGAGAAAGCCCAGACAAAGCGTGACTGACATCTTAGTCTGAGTGTCACCGATGTAGCTCCCTTGATAATTAGTAAAAAACAAAACCATCTCAACATTCTAAGAAATTAGTAAAGATTAAACAATTTGGTGACCAATATTTTATACTGGCTAGGTCTACTATGTTATAGTTTGATGGAAATGGCTATAAAATGACCACTCTAAGAGACGGTGATCCCTGAGAGTATAAAGCTATTAATACAAACTTCTCCAAGGCTCCAAAGATCTCCAAGGCTCCGTGTTTGAGTTCAGGCTGGTATATTAATTGGAGCATTTAAAACATGATACGGGATTGTTCAAGATCACTCTAGATAGTAAATCAAGTTGATGTATCTCATAGTAAAAACGGTTATTATTATAATTACTATTATTATTATTATTATTATTATTATTATTATTATTACTAAAGTAGCTCGATGACTTTTTTGTTGCTGACTGACATCTCACAGCTGACAGCTGACGGCTTTGAAAAGTGACCAGACCAAATTATGAATCCCTACCCCGAACCATATGAGCTGCATAAACATATGTTTAGCATCTGTCACTTCTGAAAGTCATAATTTAGGTATATACCTAAATGTTGACTGTCAGAAGTGAGCTGTGAGCTGTCAGTCAGCACCAAAGATGCCATGGGGCTACTGTATCATCCTAATTTGACTCAATAGCTGTACGCCGCAAGATTGCAGGACTAGACTAGATGTGATACAGTTATGCACATGGTGTAGTATTACAATAATATTAAAGGCGCTACCTAACAAATAACAAATAATGAGATTATGAGCGCGTTCTTGATGTGTGGCTGTAAAACCGTCGTAAACCCCGTCAGAGATGATTGGCTAATCTGAACTAAAACCTTGCACAGCGCCTCACGAGAAATAAAGATGTATATCTACTAATTCTAATGTGATCAAAATGGGATTTAAATTGGGCACCAAATCAGGAGAGGTACAAACATTATAGCTGTTCATTATAATATATAATCAGCGGTGCTAATTTATTTGTTTGGTTTCTGTACCAATTATTAGTAAGCTTTAAATATATATTTAAATTTAACTACACTTAAAGTAAAAATGTGGGGAACGCTAGATAAGGGCATGTGTTTTTTTCCAGTTTTTATCGCAGTTTTTTTTTGTCAAAAATAAATAAAATATTGCTCCAGTAGAAAAACAGAGTTTAATTTTATACACATGATGATACTAGCAGTTTTTGAATATCTGTTAGCATTTGTATAAGCTTATTTGTTTGGATGTGTATCAGTATTTAGAGAAATTCTTACGTAATGTATCTTGTTAAGTCCAATTACTTAGCATACGCTACACTGGAAAAATGACACATAATCATGGAAATAAAACTCTATACATTGAAATTAGCCCGTAAATTATTTACTGCTGAGCTATTAAAATACATAATTCACTTGATTCTTATATCCAGTTGTATTTTATCAGCATTAAAAAATATATATATATGTGAATGACTCAAATAATAATCAGAAAAAAAATTAAATATATTTTTGTATTTTACTAGTGAACATTAATATTCTAAACCAGGATCAGCTGTATTATTTCCATAGGGATAGCATCGGGTCTGGTGTTGTCCGCTCTTTGGAGTTGATTTTAAATCAATGGTCAAATATAGATTGAGTTCGCCTCAAGTGTAGCGTTGTACTAAATACAGGACAACACATGAGGGGTATGGATTTCCTCAAGCTACCCGGTCATGATGGGTATCTGCACATGTTGCTACGTTTGGATGGTATATCCGTGATCATGGGTTAAAGGTTCATTAGGAAGAGATAGTTGTTCCCCGCCACGGCTGCAAAATGTTATGTCAATTATGGCACAAGAATATCTGACTCAGGTAAGCTAATTGGTGATGTATCGTGTCAGCATCCCAACCTGGCAAGGAGTTTTTAATGTATTATTTTAACACATATTTATTTGGTGGCAATATCTTTCTTATGATCTAGTTTATTATTATTATTATTACTACTACTGGCACATTTCCCAAACAAATGAAATGCTCTCTTATTAGACCCATTTACAAAGGTGGGAGTCATTTAGACTACGATAATTACAGACCCATAGCAATACCACCAACTTTTGAGAATATATTAGAATTACACATGGCTAGCGAGTTGACAGACTATTTAAATAAATTCAACATAATAAACTCGAGGTAATATGGATTTCAAAACACAAAACCACTAAAAATCTTCCAGAACATTTTTATTATAGAATTAAAAAAGTCCTCATAAAAAAAAGCATGTTTAGGGCCTATTTATTGACTTTAAAAAAGCCTTTGACATATTTTACATTGATATATTATTGAGATCATTAAAAATTATTGGAATTGCTGGACCATACTTAAGATGATTTAGAGACTACCTCACTAACAGACATTTCTATGTAAAATTAGCAGTCAAATAGTGAAACCAAAGTGACAAATATGGGAGTACCACAAGGCTCAATACTAGGACCTATTCTATATCTAATGTACATCAATACTATCACAAGACAAGTAAAGCATGGACACATCTACCTACACACAGACAACACCGCAATACTGACTATTCACGAAAACCTCCAAATAGCAGAATACAACCTGCAACAAGACTACAACGAGAAACAAATATGGACTCATGATCATCGTCTAATAATAAATACAAAGAAAACTAAAGTTATAAATATCTGTCCTCCTAAAATGCACCATGCTAGAGTCAATATTACGCATCACATTAATAATTATTTGCACAACTGGATACAAACATGTTGTGACTGTATAGAAAAACTGGACATAACAGACAGTCATACTTACCTTGGACTAATCATTGACAAACATCATAAATAACACAGGCACATACAAAACTTGAGAACAAACTAAAAGGATCAACACGTGTCTTTAACCATCTCAGAATTTACTTGGATATCAAAACTTTAGTAATAATATATAAATCATTAGTTCAATCAATAATATCTTATGGCATATCCATCTGGGGAGGAACGACAGAATGTTACACAGTAAAAATATTGCATTTACAAGAAAAGATCTTGAACATTATATTTGGTACCAAAAACGCTAATAGATATACATTCGGTATAGAATTCTACTTCTTAACCAATTATATGAGTACAGCCTCTTTAAAGGATATCACCATTCCGATAAATACAAGCAAATAAAACCCATTCCCTTAACACCCGCTTAATTTCAAACAAAGAAGTGTATACTCTCGGCAAATACTCTAATTATTATGATAAAGAGAAACTGAGATGTACCATCCACAAATTGTTTAATTTACTACCACCAACAGTGCGAGAAATCCCTAAAATAAATATAGCAAAAAGTAAATTTAAATACTGGATACTTCAAAGCATAATTCAAACAACTATGTAAATATTTTTAAGAGGAAATATTATTGTATGTGTAAAACTTTTTTTAATTTTTTTAAATATATATATTAAACTGCAAGAGCTGAAGATTTACCTTTAGATACTTCGGGATTGTATCATAAAATCAATTAAGTAATTTTCTTTTCAATCCTAAATAAACAATGATAGATTTATTACGATGATGATGATGATTATTATTATTATTATTATCACAATATAGTAACATATGATAGTAAAATATGTTTATTTTGTGTATGCCTATTATATCAAACTAAAATTATTAAATATACTGGTCAATGCATATAAAATAAATAATTATCATAAAGTGTCATTATTTTATATAGTTTATGATGTACGGCATAAACATGGTAATGAATTATTACTAAACAAAACATGTTTACAACAGATTAGTGTTTAATCAACCTGTTATTATTAAAATGTTATTAAATAATTAATAGTCTGAGTCATATGATAATTATCATTTGTATTGGTCTGATTTATTTATAAAGCGATGCGTAGCTATTGGTAAATCCTGCAGGTTTAACAAACCATTTAAACAGCCGTTAATCAAACAAAGTTCATGTGATTAGTGAATCAGTTAATATTGTTATCCAAGGGATCACGCTAGCTTTAGTGAGAAATGGTAATAATAGCAGTCCTTAGAATGTACAATTAGGTCTTGCGACACAACCATGATTACACTAAATAGTAGTTCATGCCATTTTCCTCAGTGAACTGACACTATCACTATTATGGAACGTGAACAAGATAGTTAATAATATTTAATATTTTCATAAACCATTACTTTTCTGTTTCATTTGGATTCATGTGCTTATTACGTTACTGTCACAATGACCCAAAAATCAATATGGAAGGAATGAATATTTTAGAAGAATAACAGTGAAGTAACTATAGGTATTATTTATTAATGAATCATCACGTAAGCCTAAAGTCATAATATTAAGACTAATTTTAGGAATTTTAGCGTTATGAATCATAAACAATATTGGTATAGTAAAATGGTTAAAAGCGTATTTTAAAAAAAATTATGCGTTTTGTCTATACTTTTTAAACACAGAATACTATTACTAATATATTAAATACCATTAAATAACTATGCTAACGTAGCTAGGGGTGTTCATAACTTAACAAAGAGTTGATTCCAACATAATTCTTCCGATTTCAACCAAATTCATTAAATACATAAGCTTGTATTGTAATATAAATTATTAAGATTTAGATTAATTAGTTTATTCTGATTTGGATTTTCCAGTCAATTTGGATAGGGTCAAGTGTACTCAAGTTTGACAAAAATTGTTGAGCTTTTAATTTTAAATTTAACTAAATAAGATACAAATATTGTATTCATTTATCAAATAATGTGTCAATTATTTTGCTGTCCTATCAAACAATTTTAGCTAAGTAAAGTGCGATAAGTCTGATTGAATATAAAAAGACACAGATTTTTTTATAGAACTTGATACAGTTATGGTAATTTACTTAAAGCATATTAAATAAATTTAAGTTTGGTCCATGCAAGAAATTCCTTACCAATGCTGTCTAAATTCGGGCATCGAAAACAAACAATTCTTATCTAGAATATAATTGTTTTGGATTTATTTATTCAACTCAACTTGACCAAATATAACCAGAATGTATTCTTTAAAAACATTTGATATTAAACAAATTAATGGTTAATAAATTATAAAAGTATTTATTTTAAATGATTTTACTCATTTTATTATTTGTTTTCTTTCTTAAAGTTTTTACTCATTCTGTTATCCGTTTTCATTTATTAAGTGTTATTCCTTTTGCTATCTGTTTTTATTTTTAAAATGTTTACTCCTTCGGTTCTCTGTTTTTCTTTTTAAAGGTTTAACTCCTTCTGCTATAAGTTTATCTTTAAAAAGCTCTACTACTTCTTCTATCTGTTTTACTTTTAAAATGGTGTCTCCTGGTGTTATATGTTTTTCTTTTAAAAGTTTGTATTCTTTCTGCTATTTAATTTTATTTTAAGATTACTCCTGCTATTTGTCAGATACCCCCACCCTTATTTAGAATGGACTCCTCATTTCCTCTTAAGCATATCTCACTCATCCCTTACCTATTAACACATTTAAAATTAGAATATTTTGGAAGGTTAGTAAGACATGCTGAAAAAATAAACATCTAGAATATATTTAATCAATTATATTTTATAGTCTGTGTCATGCGACCCGCCCCAAGCTCGTGAATATGGACCTCCAGATAGCTTGAGTCTGAGACCACTGATTTGAAGAGTGAAGTGTGGAGATGACATGAGAACCCCCCACCACCCCATTATACCCGTACAAGATTATAACAGAAACATACTCATCACAGTGTATTGTATTCCTGATATATTAGACCACGTGACCCCTAGAGAGGTAGTCTAGCGCTTAGCACACTTACTACTGGCATGAACTACCAGTTAACATTCAATACCAGAAGGTTTCTCAAAGCTCCAAGGAAGAGCTGTAAAGAGAGACGGAGTAAAAGAGGAACAATAAAGTAAGAATGTTAATACTAATCCCTCTGCACTTATCCTTGAGTCCTATTTCCTCACCACCTGACTAATGGGATCTTAGCTGGCCCATTAAAGTGAGGAGCTTTGCTGGATTGAATTCAAATGAGCTCCAGACAAAGATAATTTCTGAATGTCCTTGTTAAAAACACTGGAGCTATAAAACTGAAGTTAACAACTGCTGCTTTAGAAGATGTACTCAGAACAAATACAAAACCATACTACATTATTACTCAGTCAGATGTGCCTTGGATTTCAATTGGTGGCAAGTACTTATAAACATGAAATAATATGTTTAATGTCACGTTATTCTTACTGAACCAGAATTCAGAGTCAAAAATAGTAATTGGTAAATAATTTACAAATAATTTAAATTATGCTATAGTTTGAGTTTGGTTTAAGACAAATTTGAGGTATATGTACTGTACAATATTTCTGATAAATATTTTTAACAGCATTGATGCCCACTAATAGTAAATGCCAAACCAAGTGCACCTTACATGAAATAAAACTCTTTAAACTCTCAATCTATATCCACATATAGTCCAAATTTTTGTCTCTCAAACAAAATATATTTGAATATGGTAACATATGAACCGGAGTTTACCTGCTTAGTTTATATTATACACTTGTTTGATTGGACAGGGATCATCCAATAAAATATAATTGCTTAGTTTAAGAACAAGAGTGTAATTGTGTTTCAACAAATACTGCACATTTGGATAGACATAATCGCCATAGTTTTATCATGTCAATTTCTTACAGACAACAATAATATCTTTACTAACAAATAGTTTATAGTTAAAACGTAGATTAGGCTCATCTAATCCCGTTGTAGTAGGCATTTAATAAAATCCGTATCGTATCAGTTCTGTCAAATTAATCCATTTATTCTAAAAATAGTATTATCAATACGTTCTATGTATTATAGGCAAATAAATCTGTATATGTTTTATTTAGAAACTATGATAAATTACTTGATTTTTGATATTCAATAAAATCCATAATAATTATTTGATTATTCCAATATTGTTTACATCTATATATAGTACATGCAGAAATTAAGTTACCTTTTCGGACAGGTGCTCGCCATAAATGTTTCCACAAAAAAGATTGAATATCTTATGTAATCGATTTTGGTTTTAAGGATGAAATAATAATTTTAAACTAATCAGTTTTTAGATCTGAAAAAATAAGGCTTCGAAACGCCTGTTATTTGTTTGAGTCAATGTTAGTAGAGTTTTAAATAATTCAAACGAATTAAAAGTTTGCTATGACAATAGAACTTGTCGATAAAGTTATCATTCCTCATTCTTTCTAATATAACAAAAAATAATATTACTACAACTAATTAAATTAAATATACGAATTGATGGATTCATGTTTAATAATATGTAGACATAGGCACAATCAGGATTGCTTCTATGTATTCCCACTAGTCCAATATTGAGGGGAGAATGTTACATTGATTTGAATGTTTTATTAATTCAGAGTTAAAACAAATCAAAGTAAATTAAGTGGGTAATTTAATAAATTCCTCAAAATAGAAAAAAAATCCCCCATTGATCAATAATAGTGTAAATATGCAACCACATATCACGTGTCTTGCAGGACAAAATTATCAAATAAATTGGACAACATAGCACCTGCTAATCCTATAATTGTGGATAAGAGGACCAATCTCAATCCTGATAAACAAGGGGCACAATAAGTTAGTCATGATCTATAAAATAGTAGTCAATCATCTATAGAATAACCCGCCTCGGTGGCGTAGTTGGCTAAAGCGCTAGTCGTGTTGAGCTTGACTGCTGAGGACGGGGAGATCGAGGTTCGAGTCTCGGTCGGGTGAACTGGGAGGGGTTTTTCCTAAATGGTTTTCCACTCTCCCTCCACGCAAATGCGGGTTAACTTCCTATAATTCAACATTCCCAATTCCTAATCCATTAACGTAATTAGTACTTAAAGCGTATAACCCGAACGGGTAGTAAGACGTGGTGCTAAATAAAAAAAACTATAGATTAATAATCTATAGAAACAGCCATTTAAAATTGTAGAAGATGTGAATTATCAATATTTGTTCTAAATGTAAATATTTGGCATATATAATAAATTAAACATAAAAATCTAAACTACATTATATTGAAAATATCCATACCAAAATTTACAAAAGGATCCTTTTCATCACTTTCATGACAAATAATATAAAAGATTATTCCAAGTTCACGTAGGATGAGAATATTGACTTGAGGATTCCCACTAATCAAAATAGGAGGTTAATAAATTGTTTGCTCCTCTTCTCCTTCAGGGTATAGATCAGTTAGAATTTGTTCTTCATAGATTTGTAAATATAATACTTAAACATATGTACAGTTGTATCATCTATTTAATTTTAGTATTTTATATCAATTTTGAATCATCAGGATGAATATCCACCTAAAGTTGATATAAGCTCGTTTATTTTACGTCATTCAATGATAGTAGGTTAGGAAATTGTTTATAAAAGGCAAATTCATAAGGGCTATTAAAAGCTTATCAGAGTATTTGTAGAAACATAGCTTGTGGAATTTGTTATACTTATATACATAAATGATTGATCAACCTTAATATTCTAATTGTTTTAGTTTTAAAGCCTTTCTATGACAGACGGATGTCAATACTACCCAACCTAACCAAACCGATATTTTAATATGTAGATAGTTGAAAGGTTATGTTTGGTTAGGTAGGGCTAGGGTTTATAAAACTATATTTATGTCACTAAATTATATTAAGTAAGAGTGGCCAAATGTGAGTTACCTAAATATTTTTTTAAATAAATGATTATAAAAAACTTTGTACATACTGTGCTTTTTGTGAGTACTGTGAGGTGTTTGGTATCAGTGTCCCTTTATTTGAACTTTCAATGACTTTAACCTCTACGTATGGTGAGCTTCACACCCTGGGAAAAGCCACGTACAATTAATTAGCCATGGCTGAAAACTGGCTCGAGCAGATAAATACCGACCCGACCCAAGGTTTGACCTTCTTACTAATTAGTAGTAGTTACGAACGCTAGTTTAACTGCGAACTGACCCGTCTCAAACAAAAGGGATGTTAGGGTTTACAGGGTGGGGCAAAATCGAGTTTGGCCATTACACACATATTCTCTTGAGACAAACCCGATAAAATTGTTTCATAGATTATATTTACATTCAATTTTGTCATTGTTAGGTTGGTTCCACTGACCAGGCCCTATTTAGTACTAGACACACACAAACAATAAATCTTATATTAGTTTTATTTACAAGTTAACGTAATTTATGACTCTGCAGTGTCAGTTGCATCTTAATTAGAGTAGGACTTGGTTTGTATGAATATATATCAGGCCATGTAAATGTAAGCTCAAATTAAATAAATATGTTACCCGTATAAACACAGGTCATGATATTATAATCAGAAATATATATTTGTATTTGAGAGTTTAATATATATTCTAGGTTTTCCTAGCTTTATAAATACAAAAAAACATGTCTATGAACTGCAAATATCATTCACCCGCAATTAAAATGATTAAATAAATCAGGTTTATATTTATTATAAATTTGATTTCATGACGGTTTTCAAGTGTGACAAATTTTCGCACCTTTTGAGTGGTTTCTCTACCATCCAACCAAATTGTATCCTTATATTTGATTAAAGAGTATTAAAAATCTTTCAACAGATTGTGCCAAGCTAACCTCAGTTAGCTCACACAAGGGTCTTGGTATGTAACCTTTTTCTGGCGCATATACTTCTAATCACTTTCTTTGATCCTTAATGAGCCTCTTTTAATTGTTCGTGCTCGCGTATCCCCCCTTCCTCGGGAGAGGGGTAATTCCTGACGTTCATATGTCTTCTTTCCCCCTCCACTCTCTTCGATCGCTGGTCATGCGCTCTGCTCGAAGCGAGTCCGGCGCTGTTTCTCACCCCTCCTCTCTCCTTGCAGTTAGTTCCAGTCAGGGAGTGCTCAGCGACTATCCTAAGCGAGTGCTAGCTTTAGGGTTGTACTATTAACACTGGGGAAAGACGCTTCGTCTTAGACCTGGTATTCTGCGCTCTTTAAACGTTGGCAGTGTTCTCCTGATATACAACGGGTTGTCGCTGCCCTGTATAGTCGCCATGGCTTCGCTGGGATGGCAGCTTTGGGACCATCACAGTTAGCCCTCACCACACCTTGCCTTGATAAATTGTCTACTACTATCTTCGGCTGGTACGGTACTGGTATTCTCCCGCTGGTATGGAACTACTTCATCATTGGTGCCTTGCTGGTACTGGGCAGCTAATCTCCAGCTGGTACGGTACTGGTATTCTCCCACTGGTACGGAGCTACTTCATCATTGGTGCCTTGCTGGTGTTGACTTGCTGGAGGCGTGCTGGTACTAGGCTGCTAATCTTCAGCGGGTACGGTACTGGTATTCACCCAATGGTACGGACCTACTTCATCATTGGTGCCTTGCTGGCGCTCGCACGCTGGAAGCGTACTGGTTCAACGGGGCTGCGATGCTGGTACTCTCCCGATTGTTAGCAGCTGGCTCGTGGTGGGTACGCTCGCCAGGAAGTTCACGCTGCTGACGGACCCATCAGAATACGGTTGGTCGAGGTGTACAGGATTTAAGCGCTCAAGGACCCACTGCCTTTAGAGCGTGTGACATAGTATAGTGATGCGAGTTATCTAGGTCATGAGTACTGTTAGTGTATGTTAAACGGGCTTGACTCCCGGAGGAGGTACTCTAGGTTATTTGTTATGCGTATTGTTGTGAAGCATTGAGGCGATTGTTGCTCCATTTGAGCTTGTAGTGCTAGAATCTGTAATCATGCACTGTGTGCCAAGCCTATAGGTGAGCTTATATTTGTATGCTCTCATAGGCTGGGTGAGGATAGCCAGACACTGGTTTACTATATACTCAGAGCTGGCCATAATGTTACCACCAGTCTATACGAATAATTTAACTTGTTAGCCCAGATTGCCAGGGAGCTCATGTTTAAATATGTGTTGTTAGCATACCCCAGCCTTGGGCATGATCAGCCAGAATGTTCTTTATTAGTAAAGTTGTTCTGCATTTTTTTCTAGAGTCGGTCATTGTCTGTGTGATAAGCAAGTAGCTAGACAGTTATGCAGCCTGTGTATAATGCCACCAGAATCCTATAATCTATTTCTGTCGTGCTTATAATGTGTTTACTGTCAATATTAAATAAATCTTATTTGCTCAATTTCTTTCTACTATGTTTACTTGCATTCCATCCCAATTTTCCTGTGGTTAGGGTGCAAGATATATATAAATATACAGGTAGTTCAGAAACTCATAGCCCAAACTCCACATAGCTTGTTTGAACCATAAGTAATACCAAATCTCTGTACATACATACAGAAATCTATGCTAATACCATTAAATTGTGTCCAAAGTTTTGTCGTACAGCACCGGGAGAGCAAGGATGTCCAATCATGCGTGTACAACAGGTTTCATAGGAGTTAGGCGCGCAGCACTACAAACCTCGACATCTTGGAGCACAGCAGCAGAATATACCACAATTAATAGTCAACAATACACCAGTCTATCTAGAAATGCAAATACTTTTTGAGGGTCATCCTTAACAGCCCTACATCACAGTAAGTGCTTGCCATTATTACATGTGCAATGCCGCACGCCTACTCTTATGCAGATTGTTGTACACGCATGCTTGGACAGCTTTGCTTTCCCAGTGCTTTACGCCGAAAATTTGAACACAATTTAATGGTATTGGCATAGTTTTCCGGATGTAAGTATGTAGGGATTTTGTATTACTTCTGGTTCAAACAAGCTATATGTGCAGCTTGGGCTATGAGTTTCTGAACATCCTGTATTCATACACCATTAGCCTTTTATTAATATTGATTATTTGAATTCTTAGTTTGTTTTCTACAATGCTATAATGTGCTGAGGAATATAAAAAAATTATAGCAACATCAAGTAAAGACATTAAATATTGAATTAATTTATTTATTCATATAATAAAGAAAAATTTAATTGTAAATATTAACTAAAAATACAAAATGTTGTTTTATGTCAAGGTAGAACATAATAAGATAGCTGAATAAACTTGTATTATAAATATAAATATGTTTATATAAAAGGGTAGAAATGATGACTTGAAAAGAGAAAAAAAAAATATTACAAGTTTTTGCTTTCTCATTTTCCCTTCATTCCGCACTCCTACCCTTACCTAAAATATTTGGTCATTATTTATTTACTTACTAAACCAATTATAAGTGAAGAAAAAAACGCCATCTTTGGTTGCAAAATGGCTCAAAGCCAATTCATATAAAAATATAGCTCTTCTTTGGAAGTTTTTGCATATCCCAGATATCATAATCTTTAGTTAATTTTTCAATACTTGTTTGACTCAAATAACAAACAATATTTTATGTATGGGTGCACTATGATATATTTTTATTGGAATTAAAACCAAATAAATTTATAAGTGTTTGCGGATATACGCTGAAATTGCTATTCGAGTGAAAAAATGCTAGAGCATTGCTGTGGGTTTGGGGTGAAAGCAATATCAGCGTACACAATTGTTTAATATTTACAGTTTTAATTCAAGATAGTGGTGCGACCTCTTATATGACTTTTAAGAACTACGAGTATACCTTTATCTTAGCTTAGTTAACTCTTAACACAAATATGTGCGAGTGATATCTTTTCTTAGGCTTTAAGATTATTATTACTATTATTATTTAGCACCGCGTCTTACTACCCATTCGGGTTATACGCTTTAAGTACTAATTACGCTTATGGATTAGGAATTGGGAAGGTTGAATTAGAGGAAGTTAACCCGCATTTGCGTGAAGAGAGAGTGGAAAACCATTTAGGAAAAACCGGCTCCAGTTCACCCGACCGAGATTCTAACCTCAATCTCCCCGTCCTCAGCAGTCAAGCTCAACACGACTAGTGCGTTAGTCAACTACGCCACCGAGGCGGGTTTAGGCTTTAAGTAAAATGTTTGATGAATTTTAGCTAAAAATAATTTTATATCGTTTATTATGTTATTTTATTAATCTAAATAAGTTGAAAAATTACACCAACTTAGATTACAATTGCTTAAACTACAAACTTGTATTATATAATTGTTATCATAACAGCCCTCCTGAGTCGCAGATGACTTTGATATCTGATAAATCCGCGCGCATGTAGCTGACGATTCCACACTTTCATCAAGGACTCAGCCTTAAACTATGGCTGAATAATATATGAGCACCGGGAGAATTTTATTTATTTATTTATTTTGCGGGAAGAGGGGGCTTCAATAATCGTAAGTTTATAACATCTTGTTAAGACTAACTACTAAACCCTAAGAAATAAGAGCATTGTTATATTATAAGGTAGTGGTGAAACTGTATTTGTGTAAGAGAGGAAATATGAGGGGCATGTAACAAAAACGTTTTATAAGGATGGCGAGTGAGATTGTGTGTGAGCACAAAGCACACAAACATTTGTACTTTCCCGAGCTATATTTGAATAGGCCGTATTCTAATGCCGCGCCCGGTGCCGGCGGCTCAGAATCCTGTGAGGCTCATTTCTCGTGATAGCTTCTACTTTAAAAGCTTAAATCCACCATTTTGAAAATGGCACAACATGATCTACAGAAATATGTAATAAAAAATAGGGAGTCTGATTAAAAAAATCATAGTAGGTACTTTAAATAAGAAAGAGTTTTTATGTTTATTCTTAGAAACGTCATCAAATATATCATTAATACATATTTTGAGCTCATACCGTAGTTCAACAAACAACTGTTGACTTGAAAAACTCGTGTTTATGTTTACATGGCTTTCTTTCCAATTATTTATTTAGGCTTGTCACAATTAATAGTAACCTATTCTACTAATCTACCCTATTTTCTAAGAAGAGACTGAAGTTAATCTACTTAGTGTTGATGTATTGGTTCTCAAACAAATATAAATACTTATTAAGTATATTTTAACTCACGTCCATTTAATCATCTAAAAACGACGTGTTTTGCTGTTGATAATGATGGCGTGAAGAATATTTTCTAAAGATTCCATTCATCGAGAAACAGAATTAATCAATTTGAATGATTGTTTACTTTGTGTGATATTCTTATGCAAGTTGGGCTTCAATGTGTCATAATTAAGTGTATTAGCCACTATCCAAGTGCAATACCTTGCAAGACCTCCTACAATAATCTATCACTGTTGAAGACAGGGAAATATTCCCCATATTCTATCTTCTTCATTTCCTTATATTAGGGTCAATATTCTCAGAGATCTCTTTCATCTAGCACAAGCACAGTTCGGAGAACTTATCTTGGTGAAGGTGCTATGCAGCTTATGTGTTAGAAAACAATTGTTTGACAGCCTATAGGAGGAGTTACAAATTTTCTGTTCTCTTTCTCCCCTATGAGAGAGACAAGCAAGATTTCTGACTTCTACTCTGTTAAAGTTTAATTTTTTGTAAAAATATACTTTAGAACCAAAGCATTCATTTCCACTTTGATTTATAAATATAGATTTCCAGGAATTTTTCGTTTATTGTTTGTGCAAGGCTACAAATAAATTCTTTGTCAAGAATAAGAAGATATTCAAGAGTTGTTTAAATAGGTAATTTGTTATGATAGCACATGAGTGTGCATGGTCACAGAGCTTATGACAGTTTTTTGATGCCACGGCAAGATTTAATAAGATCCATAGTGACCCATCTGACATAAGAATAGGGGATCTTCTACACCATACGACATTCATGATGCTACAGTTGATGTAGATTTGGTTATTACTATCAGCGATCACAGGCCTTGGGGACCACGCGCCGACCTCACAAGCCACCCTTATCTTGCCATATCTTGGTCCTCTTCTTTCCAATCTGCTTTCACCTCTAGTTCCTTCAGAGCCTTGGTGTCGTTGTCTTTCACCACTAGTTCCTTCAGAGCCTTGGTGTCGTTGTCTTTCACCACAAGTTCCTTCAGAGCCTTGGTGTCGTTGTCTTTCACCACTAGTTCCTTCAGAGCCTTGGTGTCGTTGTCTTTCACCACTAGTTCCTTACAGAGCCTTGGTGTCGTTGTCTTTCCACCTTATTTTTGGAGACTTCGGGAATTTGATAAAACAAGTTTTTAATTTATCCGGCTTCTCTTCATTGTCCGTCTGTGAACTAGACCATGGTGGAGATGAGGTTAGCACTTAAACTTCCCGATAAGTCTGAAGACTTGTCCCAACTGTATGTTACCCATTTTGAGCCTACATTTCTTCCTGTGGACTACCGCTGTATGGTTTGGGTACGCCCATATTGGGCCTGAGCTCACCCCAGAGTACGTGGACCTCGTCTTGGAGCGAATCTTCTAATAAAGCCAATCACTCCTAGTTGCCGTGTAATAAATATTTATTTTCACAATAATATAAAGCTTTGATCTCATTTTACATTCAACCTTGTCTGATTCATAATTATATTCAAAGCTCCGTGAAGCAACCATCTTCCTCCGTGATACATAAGCAATACTTAGTCTATGATCTCACACCCCTATCTCCCCAGTCCGGGCAGTCCGCGAACCAACACTGGTCGCGCAAATAACTGCGCCGTGAATTGCGCAGTGACTGACACATGAGGGGTGGGGGGATATAATCCCGACACCCAGTTTCGCAGTCACTTCAAGTTGGGTCAGTGAAGGGAAGAAATCTAGCCTTACTAACACAATATCTACTAAAGTATTTGAAGGAATTTTTCACGTAGCCATTCAACCCATTTCAGAGGAGAGTTGGTTATTTATTAGCTATGGACTCCATTAAACGCTACATTTTAAAGTGTCGGAGCTCTGCCTTTGATACTAGTTAAGCTGCTGAAGAACTCGAGGAGTATTTTTTCTAAAAATACTACTTTTATGAACCATCCAAATAAACAATTATTATATATAATGAACAAACAATAACAATTGTAAGCATTTATAGTTACCTCCAATCGAATACTCATAATTAATTGTAATACTTCTCAAAAACAAAATAGCAAATAAACAGGTTGCACAATCGTATCTAGCCTTGTTACATTATTATGTTAAGCATTTATTTGAACCATGTGTAATATGTACATATTATATTAAAGCTCGTTTCGGGGTGTGTTTTTTAATGCAGGACTGCCATGCCGCGGTGGCTAAGTGGATTCAGTTGCTTGTGGTACTACGCGAATCTTAGAAACGAACGAATAGCTAACTTCACCCTCAACAGAGCAAGTGAACATGTTCTAACGTGATCACCTGCCTTTATTTTATCTTTAAAATGTACAAAGACACTTTTTCATTATCTCAGTGATCCTCCTATATTTATAAGTGATAAGCCACGACTAAAAATAAAAAAAATATTGATAATTCTGAAACGGTTATGTTATGTGTATATTTTAAAAAATAATATTTTAACCGAATGTACACACACACAAATTATATTCATATTGTGTCAATACTTGTTGTTGATAAACTGTAATATTCAAATTTTAGGCGTAGGGAGAGGGTTTAAGGGGTTCAACCTCACCTCGAAATTTTACTAAATTTCTAATATGAAGCTTAAAGATGGCCTTGCATCAAACTTCAAACTATTTACATAAGCATTCACTTTTTAAAACTTTTCCAGGGAAAGACCACTTCAAATAACTTCTAAAGGCATTTAATTTTCAAAAGAATTCCAAGCGAATATCGCTTTAAATGGCTTCTAGAGGCATCCGATTTTTAAAAACAAAATTCCGTATTGGGTCCCTCCAAATAGCTTTTATTTGCATGCATGCACATTTTTTTTAATCAAGCTAGGAAAATTCTAACTATCTTCTAAAAGAATTCAATTTTCAAAAATGTTTTAGTGGAAGACCACTTTCAATAGTTTCTTAAGGTTTAAAAAATTTTAATAAAAGAAGAAAAAATCAACCTAGAACCAATCTAAATACTTTTTAAAAGCATCCAATTTTAAGAATTTGCTGTTGAAAGACTACTTTTAATAGTTTATTGTCGAATCTAGTTATTGAAAAAAATTATCAGGTTATGAACACTCTAAATAGCTTCTAGTATCATCCTCATTTTAAACAAAATCTGGGTGGGGGCCAATTCAAATCGATTATAGACAATCTAATTTATAAAAAAAAATGTGAGCACATCTTAAAATAGCTTTTAGAGGCATTAAATTTTAAAAAGTTTATCAAAAAAATACACTAAATACCCTCTAGGAGTATCCAAATTTTAAAAAATCCACCAGGTATCCTATATTAAATTGCTTTTTAAAGAGTATAATTTTCAAAAACTCTATAAACTTGGAAAACTAAACATATGTTCTAGGAGCATCCAATTTTCTAATATAACTGGGAGAAAAGAGAGTATCAATACCTTAAATAATACTTTTTGTTAATTCCCTCCATCTTCCCCTTTCACAAAAATTAAGTTCCACTACTACCAACAATGTTCTTATACCTTAGGGTTTAGTAGTATGTATTAACATCTTAACTTAAGATTTTGGTACTCACTTTAAATTAAATTCTTCCTACCTCCATGATTAAAATCATATCTGGCCACTAGCCCATCGAGTAAAAAAAAGGAAAAGTATTTAAATCTTGGATGTATTAAAAATAGTATTATACAGACCCTCTTTGTCTCTAGAGAGGTGAATATCTAATTGAATCCTTGGATAATTTTGTATATTAGATAGGAATACTTACACAACATTCTGGGACAGATATTGGCTTGGACCTAATTTGTTTAGGGTGACTTTGAAACTGTAACTAATGTTACTGGACTATTAGTCTCTTCTCTAGCCGCTGTTAATACTGTTACGCCATACCTTAAAACCTACACTGTACGAGGTTCAATAATTCTATGGTCGGTCAAACAATGCAGCCATACCAATTTTGCACAATATTTTTTAGCGTGAAAGGGTTTTGAAAGTCACAAATAAAAAAGTCACAAATAAAAAATATATTATTAGATTTATTTTTGTGTCCCTATAAAAAAATTCTTCAATAGGACGAGCATATGTTGGTTCTTTGGCTCTGAAAATATGTCACTGAGACCAAAATATATTTTACAACGTAAGTGTTTTAGGTCTAAGCTAAAAATACAAGTTTAAACATTGAGCCACAATAACGTATAGCATGTTTATATATGTATGTATAAAAAAATACTGGACCTGTATTGGAGATCAGATATGTAACCAGTTTGACTCTAATCGATATTGAATTCAAAATGTATTGTGGTTGTAGCAGGGGAGATAAGGAATATAGTAAATGACAAGAGACTGCTTCTAAGGAGAGCAGAGAGTAGAAATAATATCTAAATAAAATAAACTTTCCACAAGGGTAGATAAACCAAAATATAATGCTATATTTGAATGTGATCTGGTTGAAGATATTATATATATTATAAAAAAACTCCTTCAGTAGCCGCATTGACTTAAGAGTCACTTTCATATCAGGCTATTTTTGTCAAAGACAGGGAGATCAGAGATCATATCAAAATGCATTTACTGATGGTACTTTTTCATAAGTGATTTACACCTCTCTCTCTCTTTTTCCATGATAATGAGAGCTCATTTAATTTAAACTCCACATTTCTCATCTTCATACCATCAACGTAATCAATTACAAAGGTGTTGTGAAAGTGAAACATGTAGAATTTAAATATAGACATGTAAATAATCGTACATGTAGGACGATTTCGGGACTCGTAGAGTGTATATAATTATATATATATATTTATATAATTATATACTAATATATGTGTGTGATTCTTAGGTGCAAAGCAATCTGGATCGAACATATCTTTAGGAAGAACTGTCTTCTGTACGACGTCATAAAAGGAAAGGTTGAGGGAAAGAGGAGCTTTGGAAGAAGGTGGATTCAAATATTGGATGAATTGAAGGAAAGAAGAAAATACTAGGAGATGAAGACAGAGGAAATGGACGCTTTGATGGTCTAAGTTCAATGACAAAAGGAATGAACCTGTCGTGGGTGTCAGAACTAATAATAATATCTAAATTATTTAATAATCATACACACTGTGTTTAGAGTAGGGTACCTCAATTCATGGACCGCGAGACATATCTGACTGGCTCTTTTCTCTGTAATATTTTTATTTTAAGACCTACTATCCTGCCTTCAATCATATACGTATACAAAATGAAAAAAAAAATTGTTGTATACATAAATTTGAATAACACAAAACACTGAAGTATTTCAAATTGCGAAATATTTTGTATCACTTTAATAACCTACTTGATATAATGAATTTTTATTTAAATAACTTAATCAATACTAATTCGAGTATTTCTCTAACCCCGGTGGACATCTGGTAAAAATATAAGTTGTTTTAATTTTGCTTGTAAAATATTGCTGTTTATATGTTTTAAATATACAGTAAAGATTTTAAATAAGTAGCATAACATATCCAGCATATACCTACATCGTTGGACACGCGTGTTAAACGTGAAGCTCTTCTCTTATATTTTGCCACTATCAGGAAGGTCAGAGTTTAAATTCTAGCCTAATTATTTAAAAGGAGGTTTTTAATTTCTCTCGACCCCTTCAATAAAGAAATATTGTGATCTTCAAAGGAATCGAACCAAAGATTTTTATAAATAACTATGTTTTATAACCCCATGAAACAGAAATTTGGTTTTTGCGATGCCGTCTGTCTGTTTCTTGGACTAGAGCCGAAACCATTTTACCAACTAAGTTTTAAAAAATGCATCTAGGCTTTTTATAAGGTTCCTCTGAGGGGTTTTGGAATTAAATATCAAACCCCAAAATGAAGAGTAGTTTACTGAAGGGCAAAAAGAGAAAATTGATTTTCTCATAGTCCAATCTAAAGATTTTGATTAAATTTTATACCTAAAAACTGATAAACATTACAAATAGAATTGAAATTTTTATTTTTCCATGAACATGACTTTGTAGGCGCCTTAGAGAAGCGTAAATTTCTAATTGTGATCATATTTCAGAAACTATTATATATATATGAAATAACTTACTAATGCAAAGTTGTAGAACTAATAAAAACTTAAACATATATTTTAGTTTGGAATGTATTTTTATAAAACCAATAGTTTCTGAATTATGAGCGAACATTTTTTTATGGAGTTCTTTGAAATATAAACTTAATTGTTATGCTTTTTTAAGGAGAGATATGCTTTTCTTTTCTTAATTTGCCCATAACATTGTGGATTATTTCATTTATGCTCCTTATTGGAGTGTTTATGCAACAATGCATATTATTTCGGTTCATAAATCCTAATAGTTTTTAACAAATGTATCTATTTAAATACTAAAGAGAGATAAAGTAAGTGTGGTGCATCACGCCATTTATTTTCTTAATAGTGTTATACGTTACTTTCACTCAAAGGTGGTTAATTTTCCTCTAAATTGTATCTTCTCCATTCCTTACATATTAACGCGATTAAAATGTGAATAGTCCGGATGGGTATTAAGATGAGCTTCTAACGCCACTTTACCCTATCCATCCCGGAATCCTTTGTTCGGATCCTGACTGGGTTAGTATCCGACCTGATCGTCCTGGATTCACGTGCGTCAGTTTATCTCTCAACGTTAGATTTAAATATTTAATTATATTTTGTTCGGGCACCAGGTAGTTTCATGTTCCCTAGAAACAATGAGACAGGGTCTAATTTAAATTAAAGGGAACATAGATTAAAGACCACAAATTAATATTAGGATTATTTTTTTCCATAGTTTGGCTCTGTTCCTAAGAAATAAATGTAAATAATGAATGTTTAGTTGGAGTGACCGCGCGACTGGGTAAAAAACGTCCGATCTGTAAAATGGTAAGCTCACGAGCTTTTAAGATACGCCAGATATGGTTGAAGCTATGTTCACTAGATTTTAAGATACGTCATATATGGTTGAAGGTGTGATCGTGAGTGTTTTTCCAATGGCTTCCACAAGGGCCTCTTGCAACTCTCACTGCGTCCCCTTGGACGATTTCCTTTCCTAAATGTAAATCGGCAAAGGTCACTTTCCCTGTAACTTAAAAAATTGCAACTTGGCTTTGGGAGATCTTTTATAATTTGTCTTGTTCCTTGCTGCTAGATTTTAAGGATTGTAAGTATTTAAAAACACACAATTATATATTGTACCCCTATTTTATAAAGGGAGACCAAGTGACGCTTCAGTACGCCCTTCACTAAATCCTGCTAAATTAGACATGAAATATATGTTATGCTTCACTAACAAAGGTGCTGGTTGCGAACATTTTATACACGCAAAGGTCCACAAAGTGCCCCGAGTTGGTGATTTAGGGCCTCTTACATATTTGAGTTTCTTAAAATCATATAATATACTCGAGCCTTTTAAATTTAAAACTAATAGGATACATTTTTTAAATTATGTTTATTAAAATATAATTTAACAAAATTACAAACTCATATTTTTCTTTTAGGGCAAAAATATAGTAAATTACATCCCCTAACTAAATCTATGTACTTATAAAATAGTATATTTGAAGCGTCAAAGTAACTAACCTGTGGTGGTAGTACGTTCACTCCCACGACGATTCAACAAAAGCTATTCTCACCAAAGTAGCAGATAATTTCTTCCCCCCTGCTCCTGTCATCAACCCAGTAGTTCCCAGACTGCTCGTCATCTGATCTGACACATGATCGATATATCCCTACTCACTGTCAGTGGTGGAGAGCTTCAAGGCCACCAGACGAGATAGATACCCCCTCCCTCGACCACGTAATACATCTTATCTCGAAGCCATCTGGTATTATCACTTTCAGGAAAAGTTCTACCTGACATGTTTATAGGAGGCAGGGGTTTGTTTATCACTAGTCTGTCACAATCAGGGGCACAATATTGAATGTTTATACTTTCCCTCGAACTTAGTCGGCACGTTATTTGCCCCTCGTTGCGTTCTTGACTTTGTGAATATTTGACCAAATAGGCCTTTCTACAAAAATATTGATACCATTATAGTATCGAAAGAAAAGTATCGATGACAGTAAATATCTGTATCGAAACGCACATAAACTTTTCTGCTTTGTTAGCTTGGGGCACCCTTTAGGGGTCGTCCATAAGCCACGTAACGCTATTTTCTTACCTTTTTAGCCCCCTTAACACGGTGTAACAACATGTAGACATTTAGCCTAGTATCCCTTCCAACCTGTGTTACGTAACTTTTCTCACCAAGAATGAATGTGATTATTTAGTCAATATTTCATAGGAACGTTTTGTGATACTAAAGAAGCGGTTCAGATTTAATACTTCTTAAAATCCATTTTAAATTCTGGAGATAAATGATTTCAGAGAGTATTATTATTAATGGATAGCTACACATACAAACAGATAAGACAGACAAGTACAGACATAAATACGTTGAACTCAAATACCTCAGGTTCATGAGGAAAATCCTCTGCTATATTTATGTTATGGATGCCAGGTTTTCGATCTGAGTAAGAGAAAGACGACAATACTATGTGCCGACTAGGATGACCCTATTATATAGTGGTGATACATAATAATGTTAAAGTGCCCACATCCGATGCTTGACGTTGGGGGAATGTATCTTTCTTAATATTGTGCACTTTTTTATAGTCGTATTATCATCATGAAGAGAGCTATTTAAAGAATTCTAGGTACACAACGTTTCTAAATTAGTATTGTATTAATCTATAATTTTACTTTAGTTAACTTATCAATACCTAGACCCATGCTAGGTTCCAACATCGATCCTGGATTAAGGCTTCCCTCTCGAAAAAGACTAGATGGGGAGATCGGGGTTCGAATACCTGTCGGGTGTACTCAGTGTAGCTTTTCCATATCTCTCCAAGTTATTGAGAGTAGATAACCTCTAGAATTCTACCTTCCTCATTTCTACTCCATTAGATAAATATAATACAAATAATTAGAATAACTACAATTAGACTATACCACCCTACAAAATGAATACTAAAAGGTAGAATGTTAAAGAAAATCTACCAGCAATTGCATGGAGGGAGAGTGGAAAACCATTTAGGAAAAGCAACATTAAGTAGATTTGACTGGTATTCGAACCCCATCTCCCCAACAGCAGCCGTCTAGTCTACTAAGAGAATTACAATTTATACAATATAGCCACCATAGCATATGTATAATAGTTGCATTTATATACATGCACACACACTAAATTTATCAGAAGGGAAATGTTATAGGCCTAAATACACCTACCTTTTGTAAATAATTAATGATATTTGAAGCTTTACTTTTCATAACATGTTGCTGGTACGAAGAAATAACATCATTAATGGACTCCTCAAACTTGCCTTGAGATAAATTCTGTACTCCTGCTGTAACGATGTTCCAAACAACAAATATCTAAAACCAACAACCCGGTAACATGGAGGCTTTTCACTCACCAAGTCTCACCAAGTCTCACCAAGTCTGATCGAGACCTCTCCCCGTCGAATGGGACACACATGCACGGAACAACACATCCACTCCCGTGGCTTGGATAAAGAAGACTGACTGAGACGCGAACTAAATCAGCGCCTCGCGCCGCCCATAACAATCTAGTTGTCAACTTGACTTCGCGAACATCCGCTTCTGGGATGTTCGAGCTTGGCCTAGTAATTACTGGGATGTCCGCGATACGCCCAGAGCCCTAGTCTTCACCCTTCTTTTTGTTCTATGTGTTTCCCTTCCTCTCCCCCTCTACTGAGAACTTCTAAGACCTGTTTATGCTATATAACGGCAGGTGTTATTTTGTATGGTACTCATTGTATCACTGGCTCTTACCAGGTGAGGGCGCTGCTTTATAACTAATATTTGGGGATATTAATCAAAATTCTCTTTGGGTTTAAATATGGGTAGGAAGATTATTCTAAATTACTGTTTGGCGCTTCTTTTCATGTTATGAATGGGGATTTTAATTTGGTTTGACGTGGGTGAACCACGGTTTCATGATAGTAACTTTCTAGGGGAATTTTTGTTAGACTTAGTACACCTTATTAACTGTAGGTGCGCCCGAGCCTTTATCTTAGCGAATCTTAGATATAGTTTAATATGATCTTGGGTATTTTTAGACGATATAAGTTCACTTAGTTATGAAGGTATTTTATATGGAATTGTTAGATTAGGTTATCATGAGCACAACGGGAGTTTGCGGAACTTATTGTACACTTCTAGGACTTATTTGTAATTATTAGGTTATGCTTCGTTACTTAGGATTAGCACTCAACGGCCATTGTTGAGATCTCTGTTTATAATATTCGGCCGCTAAATCATGTATATATCTATAGGAATGTAAAGCTAAACATTATGAGCATTTTATCTGATATATTTAATTTATACTTCAGTTAATGCCATGTGCTCTTAAAACTAAATATGTCAGTCATCTTGTGTTTATGGATGTAAGTGCGCCCTTGGACGGTAAATTCGAATCTAGACATCAAACATTCACTCTAACGATCCCCCTGTGGGGCGGTTAATATTTTGTAAGTCCTAGTGGCTCAGTCAATATTTTGCCAGACTAAGCTTAGGCTCATTAAGCCTTTAATCTATATCATTGTAATTTAACTAACTAAAATAAAAACTATGTTTCTCTTGTGACCTCATGGCTGTTATTTGAACACGCTTTCTGCGCTCAATATGAGCGTCACACTGCTTCTTTCCATTTCACTACAACATCTTTTTGAAAGACTTCCATTATTTTTTCTTGATATCGCTTTTTTGTACAAACACAAGCGATTAGTCACGGCTTATGTAAAATAAAGTGGAGTAGGAATCTAAATTATACTCAAACTAAACTATACGTATAAATTAAGGACGCTTTGTCTGACATTTGCTATCCAACTAAAATCACGTGAGGGATCAGTTGGACAAATCTAAACAAATGCCGTGAGTATAAATATGCCACTGTCATTCGAATGCAAATATGTGTTTTGAATGTGCTTTGCGTTCATAGTCTCGGGCAGACAAAGCCACCTAAAGCGCATTCGAAATTATGTTTACAAAATTGTTACTTTTGCATTTTAAACGCCACAGGTATTCGAAAGTTATCCATAAGTATGTTTATCAAAGGCGAAAACATGAAAAATAATATTATTTTTCAACATTAAAATTTGATTTTAAGACCTGTGTTACGTAACACTTTGATGTACCCACCCTTCTCTCATGTAACAGAATATAGACATTGGAGCTCACCCTCCACCCCTACCCCCCTCAAAGCGTTACGTGGTTTATGCACTACCCCTTAGTTGACTGAGTTCATTTACTTCTACAAAAACTTATTTTGTTTGTTTCTGATGACCGTGCTCATTAATAAAGAAGGAGGTAGTAGACTGGTCAAATCTTGCCCCTTCATAGCGGTCAGGCATCAGGATGTATTGATAAACAAAGATGTAAGAACAGCTATGAATTATGATAAGCTAAAAGAGATTGAATGATTGAGCTGCTTCTTGCTTGTCACGCAGAAAATGATTGAGAATTGAGAAATTGTGTCATTTTGTTCTTCTTCTACAGTTCACACTATTAGACATTTTTTAATCCCAGCACGAGTGAAGATAACAAAAAAAGATGTTTCTTTCGATACCAATCAGATACCGGAGTGTGAGTACTAATATCAGTAAAAGTATCGTAAAAAATTATCGTTAGAGAAAATACTAGTATTGAAAGGAAAATATCGATATTGTGAAGTATCGATACTTTTTCACATCTCTAATGCTAACTACATAGGGTAACTAGGCATGGCTACTACCTAGTATGAATAGGCACTAATTATATAGTTTGTAGCCGCATTTGTTGTAACAATAATTATCTAATGCGTTTCTTCCGTGTCAAGCTGAATTGCCGGTGTCGGGAATATCGGAGCTCAAATCACGGTCGTAGGCATTGAGGGCTGTGTTTCCTGAAGGTTTCGTCTCTCTTTCTACGTCATTTCATGTGCATTTCCTACTCTCATGTGCATATAGCCTGAACGGGTACAAAGCTGCTTGGAAAACAAAATGTTATTTGTAAATCCAGCCTCTGCTAAGACAAATCCTTCAATCTATTAACTTTGAAATGTACAACATTTTCACATTGCTGAAGGGCACGCAAGTCTAGAGACTAAGGTATGATTAATATCAAAAAATACCTGGAGGGAGAGTGAGAAACCATTTAAAAAGAATCGCCCTCAGTACAACCTTATGTGATCTCGAGTCTCTTCCCATGGGGCCACTCAGCAGTGCTTCAGAGAATCACTTCCCCTCGCAAATAATAGAGCTAAATGGGGGGTTTCACACACAGCCACAGAACAGCAGCGCTTCCTCCGGTATGAGTTGTTGGCTTCGCCGCTGGTGACGGTCACTGAAAGTGGCGCTGTTAGTCATGAAACCAGACATTAAATTAGAGGTTTCATACGGGGCTGCAGCCACGCCACCATCTTGGTGGTGCGTTGGTAGCGCTGCTAACGCGTGGTTGTTGGTCGCCAACTCCATATCCAATACTCCCAGTCTCTACTTTAAAATAAATAAGGTTGGTTGTGCTATCACAATTTTTGTTGTTGAATTTTTTGACAATAACATCGGACAAACTGCCCAGGAAAACTTCAAGACATTTTGTACTTATACTATGGAATGAACTAATATGATTGTATGTTAATTTATATTTTATGCATAGCCTACAATAAAGAGTCGTAATTAAAAATAAATCAATTTTTATCTCACCTTGGTGTCGAAGTCAGTGTTTCATTTTGTGGAATGGTTTGTTTAATGATTTTTTTTATTTTATTTTTTCAAATTCCATTACTAATTCCAGCTAGAGGCTGTTGAAATGAGTTTTAAGACATGCGAAAAAATAGAAAAAACTTTCCATGATTGTTTTATAGATCATCGAATAAGTTATAAAACAGTTCCCAAAACAGTATTTCCAAAAGCAAATAATTAGCCCTGATTATTTTATTTTTTACATTATATCCTTCCTTAGTATAAGCAGCATTACATTAAAAGTAGATCTTTTTCCACGTCCATGTTCACTTGAAGATTGAGTTATACTTGTAGAAATAGCTGATGTAAGTAATATTTCAAACGAATTCCATGTACAGAAATAGCTAGTGTAAGCAGGACTTTAAACATGTGTAAGTAGGACTTCTAACGCACGTTAGCAGCGCCACTGAAGCTTGTGAGTGGCGCTCAGAAGAGCTGGTGAGTAGCCCCCTGGGAAAGGGCTATTTATCGTTGGTGAAATGTGGTTTTACACTTTCAGAGTGATGAGTCAATGGGTGGGGACTGGATGTTGTACCTGTCCTAGTCTTAAGTTAGATTATAAGGCATATGAAGCTACGACAGGCTTCGCAAGCTGATAGTGATATGGTTCGAATAAAAAACTGACCCAGGCAACAGACTGGAAAAAATAATGGATGAAAAGTAAAAAATATAATAGGAAAAACTAGTTTTCCCATTGTATAATCAAATCTAATGACGTGTAATATAATTTTGCACTTATTGATCTTTATGAAGAATATAGTAACATTTTTATTTCAAATTTTTGTTTGTTTTTACTTACAATATAAAATTTCATTCCTTCGTTCAGAGCATGTTACTGTGAATAATGTCCAAATCCTAGGAACACAGAGCTACAAATGTTCCTTTATTTCTATAAGACGTTTCCCTGGATTTAATAATGAAAAATATAAAAAATTCCCAACCTAATCTCAATAACCGATTTCATATTATTATGTTACTGGTATATTATTGAATGTTTTAAAATCATCACATTATTAAATATCTTAAAATTGTTATAATAACATAACAAAGTCGTTGAAACGATGGTTATTTATAACCTTTCTGAATGTGCAATATCAGTTTATTCGATTTAATTTTTAACAATATTAATTAATATGGCAAATACACACAATACACACAAATGTCAACAATGAATTACACATTACGTTGATTAAGAGTGTTAGTCAACCTGCATTAATGTAGACCATATGAATGGGTTTTTTTTGCTACAGCAGCTGATGCCATTAATATAAACTATACATTTTTTGTCCATTCACCTGCGTCAATATGTTAGTGGTAGCTCTGGAAATTGGGTAGACCTAGGTTTACCCGGGAAAAGCCCTGGTTAAAGATGACATAAAATGAAAGTTTCTAAGGGTAAAATTACCTTCAGCTTAATTTAATATCTAGTCCAGACGAGACTATTTCAGTTTCACCGACATAGGACTAGGCACAACGCTTGACGTCAAGAATTGTCATGTAAAGTGTCCCTTGTTCCACACAGTCTGTCTCAAAATAATTTAACTAAAATAAGTTTTTTTGGTCGTTTTGCAAGGTGTTTCTGATGTGGATTACAAATTCATCACAATATATGCTGGTACGGAAAAAAGTCGAAATCAGTGATACTTTTGCTGCTACTTCACTGTATGCATATCTTCATAGTAATAACTTCAATATTCCTCCATATTGTGAACTATCTAACGTAACCGGTAGAGTTCTAAATGTTCTAGTTGCTGACGAATCATATCCACTGAAACCTTACCTCAATAAGCCATGCGCTTGCCACATTTTAAACTGCGTTTGAAACTGTTTTAGGATTGAGTCCAGCACAGTCGGAGTGAAAGTGGAGGATCGTCACATGCTCCACAAATTCATGATGGGTAGTTGTCATAGCAACTGATGCACGTTGCCAGATTTCTTGACAGTCACTGAGTATGTTTGCATAGTAGTAACGCACCAACTCCCGCTATGTGGCAACCATGCCCCGCGGCCTACCCACCACGCGGATTCTAAAGAAGTTTAAATTGCAGTATAGCAGAAGCGAAAGCTTATTTTATTTACTACCTATCTAGAGCTCAAAGGGCTTATGATGTGATTTTGTAGCTCTGTGTGCAAAATAGTGCATCTCGGACGAGGACGTTGAAACGATAATTTCAAGTGCTACTTAGATGGTAAAATGAATCTTTATTCTCCACAATGTGGTAATGGACAGATGGAGGGGTGCGTTTCCAAGCAATCAAAGCCATCTGTCTTCATACACATCGGAGAAAGAACAGATAGGTAAAAATGTTAGTGAAATATTTTCAAACTACATTCAATCGCATACTTTTGAAAGTTGATTGCCATGCGTAAGTAAGTGCATTTCAGTGAAAGACATGATTTTTAGTTCTCGTTGAATATATTGTGATCTTATTTTCATGTACACATTAATGAATAATATTGCAATATTGTTGCCTACTGTAATTTTATCTTAAAAGTAAACAGAATTTTGTGCATTTACCGTGTCTGTGTTTAAAATATTTTTCCTATGTTTCTTTCTTTGAGTTTTAGAATATATGCTAGGATCAGAAACTAGGTCAAGTGAAGTTAGGTTAGACTAGGTTTAGTCAGGTTAAATTTGTTTATAAAATAAATAAATGGTTGAATGTTTCCAATATACTGGCTTCCTACAGTAAATATTAAAACTACCACTATTAAAGGATTCACTTAGTTGCATATTGGTGTGTCTATTTTTAAAATAGTTTTCGGGAATGAAACATTTTACGTCAGGGTTCACTAGAAAATTCAATGTAATACAAACTAAGTGAGATGTGTGTTATTTTAACATAAACAAACTATATAAATATTTCCGAAACAAATTTGAATTATAGATTTTTTTATAAGTGTTTTGTTTTAAACTATTTTGGAAGGGCCATAATTAAAAGATTAATAGATTAAAGTAAAATTTGCACCTCTACATTATCTCGTTTTATATAAATAATGTGAGGTTTACGTTATTTTAACTTAAACAAAACAAGAGAAAAATTATTTTTTTACAAATGGTTTTATCTTTAGGTTGCCATTGATGGAATTCAACACCATTATTGTATAGTTTGTTCTCTGTAAAAACATTTGAACCACTGTATCAATAAGTACTATATTAGAAATACAACTATTTAGCGAAATACTAATGGCTAACATATATAGGCTATGTTGATAGACGGTGAGGTACACAACTTTTCAACTAAGGAGCTGAAATATATAAGTATTGCTATACTCACACGTTGAATGTAATGCAGCTGCCCCCTCCCTTCACATATTCTCAATCATTCCATGGTTGTTGTGGAATTTGTGTCAGCTTTGCGAAATAGGTGGGTGGCTTGGCAAATACCTCGGCAATCAGAAGCTTGACGTCCATCTTGTCGCTTCAAATCGCTTTCGAAAACAAACTACTTTGCTCTAAAGTGGATCACTACAGATTGCTTTGGTCCACCTCACATCTCTCGGTCACAACTCGCTGTCTGTTTGTTATGATCAGGGCCCGAAAGTTAATGACATTCTATCTCTTTTCTGTGAAGTCAATCACAATGGTAACTTGTATATAAACACATTATATTATATATTTATATTGAAAACATGATTTTTTGTGTATATATTTCCATGGCTGAAGGATTTTACAGTTTATGCCATTGGGCGGCATTTATTATTGTGTTTACTCTTATCGTGCATTATCTGTCTATTTTAGAATTACAACATAAAAAATTTAACATACAATGGGTAATATTTTAATTTACAAATTCACTATTTTCATTTATTTGGATAATTAGTTTACTCGTGTAATTATGGCTTAGGCCACACATAAAAAAATGACTATTCTTAATGTTTTCTGAAGGTAAAAGATAATATTTAGAATACATTGAATAGGATATATGACCAGGTGGCATTCCAAGTATATGCTCCATTAACATCCGTGGATGTAGAGCGAAGTTTCTCTTGATACACAAACCTCTTGGCCGATAATCGCAACCATTAACACCTGAGAATCTGAAGATAGCCTTTGGTTGTGCATTGCAATGCAGAATAAGATACGAATAATGTTATTCTTTATCTTTCATCCACACAAATTGTTTACCTATTTTATTATTTTTAATCTGGTTATTGGTCATACAATTTATTATTTATTTCTTCATTTGCATGACTCCCCAGCCATTTTCATAAACGGAATTTTTTATTTTTTGAGAGCATCTTTTATATTCCTGAGGATATAAAAACGATGTTTTTAAGTGCATATTTTATGCTTCTAAAGGCATTTTTATATATTTGAAAGCATAGCAAACAATTTTAAGTGATATTTTGTTTTGTTTTAAGGGCGACTTCTGGGCCCTGGTTATGAATAATAAGCTATATAAAGTTATTATCTCCGTGTTGCCTCACTTAGCGTTGCTGCCTGTGTGCTATTAGTATCTCAACTATGAAATCATGTTTTAATAGCTCATTCATCGAATTTATAAATTTATCTATCTTCATAAAGGTTTCAATACTGGTTTATTTAGCATAGTTTTAGAAAGGTAGACTACTTTCAATGTTGAAAGATGTGATCATAAACTAGTATTGATTATCTGGATGGACGAGAATACATCTGTGTCGATATGACGACTGTAGTACATTGGCGATGATTGCTTCATTCCGTATTCAAACCTGCTGAATGACTCTTTAATTAGTACTATCAATCCTTACTTCACAAGCATTCTCATTTTTACGTCAGGATGTATGTAGCTCAAAAACCGTGGTAAGCAATGGACGCCCTGAGCTATAGTGGACTGTACAGATAGGAGTTTTGTGAATACATATTATAATGAATACAGTTTTACTCTGATATTTTCAAACAAATACTTCCCTCCATAGGCTACTTTTATTATTTGATATCTGTATAGTTGACTAAACTCACAGCACAACCGATAATCCAATTTAAAACATCAGCAAATTATTGGAAAAAGAGAAGTATTATAACTAAATGTTGGTATAACACTATATTTATCTGCTTGTACTATATAATTATTAACTATAATACTACCTGCTTCCGTGACTGCATGATCTAAGGTGCTACTCTCACAATATACTAGACTTCCCATAATAGGGAGATTGTGGTTCGAGCTTAGTCGGGTGTACTGAGGGTGGTTTTTTCCAAAAAAAGTTTCCCACTCTCTCCACGTAAATTTGTCCAAACTCCCTCTAAATATAATATTCCTCCCCCTCTAACCCACTCATGTATAGTCTGTTCAGCGTATGAATTGATTTCTGAAAGGCCTTTTTCTCTACCAGAAATCTAATATATAGTAGGATATTGGTAGGAAAAAAGACCTTTCAGAGAGTACTTCCTATCGTGAATGGAATATAATTAGTACATAAGCGTATAACCCGAATGGATATTAAGCCGTGGTGCTACACATTAAATTGATATGATAAAAATAAATAACTGTAATACCACCATCGTTGTTCACGTGGACTAGACTAACAATTCTTAACCAGGGAACCACGACAGGTTTCTTGGGGGGACCCCGAAAAAAAAATTTTAAATGTTATTTGCTTATTACTGAATAAATATTATCTTGATTTTTAAGTTTTAGAAGAAAGAATTCGAAGATCGTAAGCAGGTAAGTACAGTAAACTCTCAATTTTCCAGGGATATGTAGGGTAGGAAAAGCACGTATATTAGAAGTAACAGATAATAAAAATAATCCCCAACAGTTTACTATCAGCATATAAAATTTTCTGCACTTTGTTTCTACTCATTTGTGTGAAAAGGGACTTTCCACGATGGCATATATTAAAACGAAGCAGCGAAATGGGGGACTACCATTACATCGCATGCCCATTACATCGCGTTGATGGTACAAATACATTGCAGGTCCATCACGTCGCATTTCCTCCACCTCTCTACACACAGATAGCCCTACTCTGACGTACAACCAATAAGAATGAAAGGGCGTTTATATACAATTACATCGCATTACAAATATATTGCATGTCTATTACATCGCGTTTTACTAGGATAGTGGCCCGACTCTCAGCTCAGACTCTCACTTTGAAGTTAGGGCTGGGTGAGAGAATAGCGTACCTGACTCTCAGCTCTGACTCTCGCCATGATGTTATGGCTGGTTGAAACAATGGGGTAAATTATTCTAAACTTAAATAAACCTCACCATAACCGAGATGCCTAGGCAACTGGATCTACAACACTTCTAAAATAAATACACCATAGTTTTGTTATTTACTTATCTGGAAAAAATTGTCTATTTAAAAAGGTATATTTTAAATTTGTAGATTATATTCTTATTTTATTATTTCATCTTTGCTTTTCGTTGCACAACAGTAGTTTGAATTTAAAAATTAAATTTTCAAAGATTTTTTTAAGAACATCACATTTCTGGTATGCTAGAAACTCTCCCCCTCCTAAGGGGAGTCAGTTGAGCCTTCATTCCTATTGGTTGTACGCCAGAGTAAGGTTATCTGTGTGTAGAGAGGAGGGGGAAACGCGATGCAATGGACATGCGATGTAATTGTATACACCCCAGTAAAATCTACTTCTAATTGATTCCTGCATGCGAATAACATTAAGTAATACAATTGAAACCAAAATACACCAACAAGTGTAAAATGTTCAACTGAAGAGAGAGGTCTCTTTAAATACATTTAAGTAAGTTAATTTATGGCTTTTTATTTGTTTGTTATTATAATCAGTAAATAAAGCCACTATTTTAGAGTAAATCTTAATGATTAAAATATTAGTAAAAACTAGGGGGCTGTGAAAATATTTAAGATATTTAGGTGGCCACGAGTAATAAAAGGTTAAGAACCACTGAACTAGACGACAAGCTCATCTGGCTTAGTAGAGAATGGTAGGTAAAGCTTATAACCATAATCGGTTTTAATGTGAACGTATTTTAAAAATGATTTCCCAATCTCCCTCCACGGAAATGAAGTTACGTTTCCTTTAAATGAGACCTTCCCTATTCATACCCCATTAATGTAGTTAAATGGGGATAGGCTGGACGATTAATAAGACGCGCTGCGGAAAACCAAAACAAACTTAAAAAATATTGTAATGGATTAAAAAAATAAGTAGGCCTACTACTGTTGCACACATGATTAAATTATCTATAATTTCTTATAAATATAAAGTTTTGTAATCGTGAACCTTTTTTATTACTAAATTATACTAGATCGTGACGTTTTATGCTGAGCCAAACTCAATAAAGCGTTTTCTTCTATCTGTCTAACAGTTTGTTTCTCTATATTCTAGAACCAACTGGTTCTACAGCTGAAACGGTTTAATGGATTTCGTTAAAGCTCTGTGTTTATATAATTATATTTATACTATTTATATATTGAGAGTTAAAACTTGAATATATTGATCTAGAAAAAACAAATTTAAGTTCAAAAGTTAAGTTGTAATTAAAGTGGATATTATATAATGTGATGTTGAAACACAATTAAAAAAATTAGAAACTTTTAGAGGAATATTGTGCGTGATTACGACCAATCAGAGAAGATTAAATTACTTCATGAACTTATACAATGGTCAAACGAGTTGATAAATAGTCCAAAACATAGTTTAACACATTAAAATATTAATAGACGAAATATAACGAACAATATAACGTGATATAAACATAGACATTAAAGTCAAGACTTATTTTGGAATCATTAAAAATAAATTAAGTTAATATCAGCAAAACTGATTTAGGTAATGTTAAAGTATGGTTTTCTTAATAATTCCATTCCTCATGCTTTCTTTAATTTCATTTGAAACATCCATGAATATGGTACTAATTTACTGTAACATGTCGGATTGAAGTAGTCCAGACACTTTTTCCAGTGCTGGATCTCAAAAGAGTAGTAGGACATGAATCAATTTAACTGCTAATTTCTTAAAACGTGTTCATTTAGAATGTTTTATAAAATGTTATCCATATACAAGTTTCATGGGAGTTAGGAGCGTCGCACTTCACATCTAATAATGACACGGTCTTTCTGCAATGTAGGACCGTTAATAATGACCCTCAGAACGCATTCGCATTTCTAGATGGTCTGGTGTGTGGTTTACTATTAATTGTGGTATGTTCTGCTGCCCTGCTCCAAGATGTCGAGGTGTGCAGTGTGGCGCGCCTAGCTTCTATACAACCTGTTGTACACGCTTGCTTGAAAGGCTTTGCTCTCCTGGTGCTGTACGCCGAATATTTGGACACAATTTAATTGTATTAGCATAGTGTTCCTGATGTAAATATATGGGGATTTTGTATTACTTCTGGTTCAAACAAGCTATATGTGCAGCTTGGGGTGTGAGTTTATGAACACCATGTATATGTGCATATAACATTTTTATACTCGGCAATGATAGTGCAGGTTTGTCACAAAACTATACAATACAAAGAATAATATCAATAATTAAAATTATATATTTAGGATGGCTATCAGTTTATGCCTACTTTGTTTTTATACTATTTTGTAATGTCTGTAGCGTGTATTTTGCTATCTTTCAAAGCTGTTTTCACTTGAGGTCATACGATGATTATTGTTCCTAATGTTCAGTGAAACCATTTATCAACACAAACTTGACAGCGCTTAAAGTTTTAGCAAACAGAACTAAAACTTTACTTGGACTTTAATCTGTTGGAAATGTTCTCGCTCTCTGAGCAATAAGAGGTGGCAAAAAATGGTGTGCCGCTATTAGGAGTTGCTAATGATTTTTGTTGTATTGTGTAAGGAAAATAATGAAGATTCTATTAGACAATCCAGATACAGTCATTTTTATTGATAAAGTGTGCAAATTTTAAAATAATCTAAATATAAAATATGTTTAATTATCTGCATAGCATTTCAACAAGCTAAATGTAAAAAATATTGAAAGAAAAAGCACGTAAGAGATAAAATTCCCATATTAGAATTAATATAATATAAGTGAAATATTAAATACGCAAGTTGTATAAAAATAAATAACTCAGTGATAATAAATTAGTAAAAGCTTTTAATTTACGATCTTGAAGGATAGTAAATAATACACTTAATATTTAAAAAATAATCTCATTTAATGAAAAACATTAAATCTATATTTTTATGAGTATGATAATATCGTACATAATTTCAAATACATACATTACATATTTTCAAAAATCATTACTGAGTAAACACACCTAAATTTAACTTTTAATTTAAAGACAAGCATGCAATACTATTAATAATGCAGATCTATTAAAGTATGTATAATACAATCAAAAGCGTTTAAGCTAACTGTGAAAAGTTTCCGATTTAAAAATGAAGTCTTAGCTGAAATTTTTTTAGAAAACCAAACATAGGTCCCTATTTATGATGTAAAACATTCCCCAGATAGCTACATGTTTACAAAAAATATATTCCATACGATTTTAATGTCGGGTCATGTAATCTTGATCGGCCAATTTTGATATATATATATATATATATATATATATATTATAAATAGTAATGAAATAAAACGAATACCTATAAACAAAACTAACAATATATTAAAGTAGTATTAGTATTGGCGGGATTTTTATTTCTAAGCCTCTGTTTTTACTAGAATCTTAATATATTTAATATATTATATTTATATTTAATATATTGATATTGAGTGAGTTGAATCCAATGTTTTTTAGACAAAATATTGAGACAAGCACAAAATAAATGGTACGGAACTACGCACGAACTTTCTCGCTCTATTGTTTAAAAATTGAGATATTTACTCATACTCGTAATTACTATTATTATTATTATTATTATTAGCACTACGTCTTACTACCCGTTCGGTTTATACGCACTTACGCTAATGTGTAATGGTAGGATGATTGTGAGATGAAATGGAGGACCTACAGTT
>CABEEJ010004248.1:18498-30036 GCA_901482245.1 Timema douglasi
ATATTTTTTTTTTAAAAATCGTATATTGTTCGGATTATTTGGTTAATTAACGAAAATGTCCTGTTGGAATCTTCCTGTCAGGATGTGTATTTAAAAGATCCTTGGAAGCCAATGTCTATCTAGAAAAGGAAACGGGAATTTTCAAATGCAAATCAATGCTGCCTACAATTAGTATAGTGAGTGTTTATACTCGTCAGTGGAAGAGGGAAAGTGTTATCATTAAATAAACAAGAGACCTCGCAGGATGGACTGGTCCGTTTATTTTTATTCCGTACATCGGTGTCTTAAGGTGCGGCCGAAGGGAGCGCGAGTAATTTTACAGTTTTTGTAGCGCTAAATATTTTTGTCCAAAATAAATCAAATATTTCTCCAGTTACGACATAGAGAGTAGTTTTCTTCACATGCTGATATCAACGGATCTTTAATATCTGTCAAAGGGTGTCCTGGAATGCTGTCAAAACTTTTTAAATAAAGAAAGAATAGTTTTAACAAAATTCCAGGACACCCTCGACAGATATTCAAGATCCGTTGATATCAGCATGTGCAGAAAACTAAACTCTAGGTTGCTACTGGAGAAATATTTGATTTATTTTAGACAAAAAAAAATTAGTGCTATAAAAACTGTAAAATTACTCGCGGCCCCTTCAGCCGCACCTTAAGTGCGATAGTCTTATACAATATACTTGTTAGGTACGTCTAGTTGATATTCAACCCGCTTGGAGGGAGATAGTTTCGGAAATCACCAAGTGGGCTACGTCGTAACATCATTTAAAGCGTCACATCTGCTCGAATGTGACGTCCCAGTGTCTGTGTCCGACCAAAAGGGACCGACTCCCATCTGTTCTCGCAGATCTGTCTGTCAGTGTGACCTTGTAAAGAGCTCGCAACTGAATACTGAGAACTAGAATTGTCGCGTCTAAGCGGATGCCGTCTCTCTTGGCGTCGCGTAATTTGCTTCAAACTCGTTTTATTTCCGACAACGTGCTCTCGATCTTCCTGGGGGAGTGAAGGGGAGGGGTGTGTGTGTGGGGGGGGGTGTTGGCAACGCGAATCAATTACCACCCGGTCTTTCCTCGTTCGACGGTAGCGTCTCGCAATAACCCTCCACTTGTCAAACAGGGGCCCACGCACTGCCGGACACAATGGAGATAATTGAGTTACACGTCACCTGTATCGGTGGTCTCACGGAATAACGCGCCGAGACTGAATTGCTTGAGGTTCGAATCCCGGTTGGGTGTAACGAGGTGATTTTTTTTTTCTCTTAAATTGTTTTCCACTCTCCTTCCACGAAAATGCGGGCAAATTTCTTCTAACGTTATCCCTTTCTCAGCTCTATTCCGTTTGTGTCGTCAAAGAATGCGTGTAACGCAAATGGGTAGTAGAACGCGCGGAGGGAAAAAAACAAAAGTTGAACTTTTTTTTAACCTCGTCTTACTACCCATTCGAGTTAGTAGCACTTAGCTAAATTAATATGGTGGGAAAAGTAAGGTAGGATTTAGTGTAAGTGTGCCCTCATTTGCGTGGAGGCAGGGTGGAAAGCTATTTATAGTAAACATTCTTTGTACATCCGGCTGGGATTCAAAACCCTGACCTCCGAAATTACAGCAAACCAGACTAGATGAACTTGACGTTTAGTCCACGTGTCAAGCGATACTATCTACTTGCGGATATCTTATATACATGCCGATATCTTATATACATGCGGATATCTCATTTACTTTAGAATTTTTCAAATTATTTTGGATATATTAATGGCTCACGGATACGTCATCTGATTGCAAATATATCACCCGATTGTGGATATATCCCCTTATCTCGGCCATATCACCTGATTGCGGATATACAACGTAATGGCAGATACATAACCTGATTGCGGATATTTAACGTACTAGCGGATACATAGCCTGATTGCGGATATTTAACGTAATAGCAGACACATTATCTGATTGCGGATAGCTAACGTACTAGCGTATACATTATCTGATTGCGGATAGATAACGTACTAGCATATACATTATCTGAATGCGGATAGCTAACGTACTAGCATATACATTATCTGAATGCGGATAGCTAACGTACTAGCATACACATTATCTGATTGCGGATAGCTAACGTACTAGCATATACATTATCTGAATGCGGATAGCTAACGTAATGGCAGATACATAACCTGATTGCGGATATTTAACGTACTAGCGGATACATAGCCTGATTGCGGATATTTAACGTAATAGACAGACACATTATCTGATTGCGGATAGCTAACGTACTAGCAGATACATTATCTGATTGCGGATAGCTAACGTACTAGCAGATACATTATCTGATTGTGGATAGCTAACGTACTAGCATATACATTATCTGATTATGGATAGCTAACGTACTAGCATACATTATCTGATTGCGGATAGCTAACGTACAAGCATATACATTATCTGATTGCGGATATCTAACGTACTAGCAGATACATTATCTACTTGCGGATAGCTCACCTGCTTGCGGATCCCATGGGGGATCATTCCCACATCCGCACTCACAAAGGCCATCCTGGAGTCCCCGTCGTCTATGACGTAAGCCCTGGAGAACTGTCTCAGATGGATACCGGCCGTTTTCTGTTTCAAGTTGGCGTAGCCCATCTGTAAATATGGAGCAGACGTTTCCTTGCAACAGTTGGTACTAACATAGACACAGGGTAAAGCTGGGGTCTATTTGCAACAATTGGTACTAACATAGACACTGGGTAGAGCTGGGCTCTCTTTGCAACAGTTGGTACTAACATAGACACAGGGTAGAGCTGGGGTCTCCTTGCAACAGTTGGTACTAACATATACACAGGGTAGAACTGGGGTCTCCTTGCAACAGTTGGTACTAACATAGACACAGGGTAGAGCTGGGGTCTCCTTGCAACAGTTGGTACTAACATAGACACAGGGTAGAGCTGGGGTCTCTTTGCAACAGTTGGTACTAACATAGACACAGGGTAGAGCTGGGGTCTCCTTGCAACAGTTGGTACTAACATAGACACAGGGTATAGCTGGGGTCTATTTGCAACAGTTGGTACTAACATAGACACAGGGTAGAGCTGGGGTCTCCTTGCAACAGTTGGTACTAACATAGACACAGGGTAGAGCTGGGGTCTCTTTGCAACAGTTGGTACTAACATAGACACAGGGTAGAGCTGGGGTCTCTTTGCAACAGTTGGTACTAACATAGACACAGGGTAGAGTTGGGGTCTCCTTGCAACAGTTGGTACTAACATAGACACAGGGTAGAGCTGGGGTCTCTTTGCAACAGTTGGTACTAACATAGACACAGGGTAGAGCTGGGGTCTCCTTGCAACAGTTGGTACTAACATAGACACAGGGTAGAGCTGGGGTCTCTTTGCAACAGTTGGTACTAACATAGACACAGGGTAGAGCTGGGGTCTCTTTGCAACAGTTGGTACTAACATAGACACAGGGTAGAGTTGGGGTCTCCTTGCAACAGTTGGTACTAACATAGACACAGGGTAGAGTTGGGGTCTCCTTGCAACAGTTGGTACTAACATAGACACAGGGTAGAGCTGGGGTATCTTTGCAACAGTTGGTACTAACATAGACACAGGGTAGGGCTGGGGTCTCTTTGCAACAGTTGGTACTAATATAGACTCAGTGGCAGTGTGTATGTTGGTGAGGGGTAAGTGGGAGGGAGGATGGAAGGAGAGACAAGAGGGGTATTTTCCTCTCCCCTCTCTCTAGATCACAAATTAAAACATATGAATAACAACTATAAAATAGCGAACTGAAAGAAATTGTGTTGAATGGTTAGACAACATTTTTATGACTTGATATTCAATAGCTGTACCACCATACACATTCAAAGTTCCCCTAAAAATCCCTATTAGGAAAACCACAGTAATTTTGATTCTTATATATTATTTCACCCCCTACGCCATCCCCCTAACCTCAGCTCCTCCCCACACATATTTCAACCTCACACAAAACCTAACAGCTGAAAAAAGGGATTCATTTTTCTTAGCACCGTGTCTTACTACCCATTCGGGTTGTACACATATGTACTACACTAATGGGTTAGGGATGAGTAAGGTTGAATTTAGAAGTAGTGTACCTACAATTTCGATGAGAGAGCGAGTGATTTAATTACATCTAACCAAGATTAAAAACCCTGACCTCCCCATTGTAGGCAGTCCAGTTTATTGCCAGCGTGACACTTTAGACCGTGTGGCCACCGAAGACGGCTTGTTATTGTAACTTTAAGCTGTTGATAGTAGCTACCAGAAGTGACAGCTGCGAATCACATGACTTGACGTATGAATACGTTAAAGTGGAGATAATATATTTTTCTAGATGTAATATTATGTTCGTTTGTAATAAAATTTGTGTGTGTGCGTGTGTGCATATATAATATTAGTGTATGTTTAAGGGTATGTGTATATGTAAGGTGTAAATAGATAGATAGACATTTATGAAAGATATAAATATAAACAGATAGATAGCTGGATAGACGGATAGATAGATAAGATAGATATACTGACCATTCCAATCTCAGCCGCAGGTCCGGTCATGTCACCTATGCCAACCCCCACGAGGTAGTCCGCGCCAGCAGGCTGTGACGTCAGCAGTAGGGCGTATGACGTCACGAGGAGCGCGGACAGCGGCCAATCCCGGCGCGCTCTCATCTCCTGACGTCAGTGAGACGCCACCGAACCTACGAATTATATAGGTTCGAATGTTATCCCAAAAGAGCGGGAATATTCAAATACTGTTTGAATGGAGAGACGCCACCAGGCAAGATGTCACCGTTAGGGCTTAACGGATTGTTAAGTAGAGGGTTATGTCTGGGGAAAAAAAAGCTCAAATAGACAACATTTCAGTAAGTTATGTTTCAATTTGAAACATTTCTTATAATCTGATCTGTCATGTTGTATCATCTATTGGCTGATTTTTGAACTATTTTATATTATTATTAATATTTAGCACCACGTCTTACTACCCGTTCGGGCTATACGCTTTTAAGTACTAATTACGCTAATGAATTAGGAATTGGTAAGGTTGAATTAGAGGAAGGGAACCCGCATTTGCGTGGAGCGTAGAGTGTAAAACTATTTAGGAAAAAATCACCCCCAATTCACCTGAGCGAGATTCGAGCCTCGATCTCCCCGTCATCGGTAGTCTAGTCTACTGCGAGAGTAGCGCGTTAGACCGTGCGGCCACCTAAGCAGGGCCAAAATTAATTACTTTATCTTAACAATGATAAACAAAAAGCATAAAATATAGTGTTTGAACTCTTTTAACTAGTTAACTAACATGATTTTAAATCATTTAATAAATATTAATAGCTTAGAATTATACACTTGTTAAAATTGGGCAGTAAATTATTGATGTTCTGAGTAAATATGGTAATAAAATTTTATGAAAGTACTGGGTATACCGTTTTTATAACACCTTCCTAAGGAATTTTTCAAATGTGTCAAATGTCAGTTTAACCCAATTTAGAGTCCCTTTCAACCAATAACTAGGGTTCCCTAAAGGGGGGCGACCACCAGGGGTGCTAGGACAGTTATACTGAAAAATAAATAATATTGTTTTGTTTTTTAAATAAGCTTAAGGGTCCTAATTTTACTTTCTATCCTTGAATATTTACAGAAATCTGAATACCATAAAATTTTCGATGTTCATTTAGCCTACAGTGAAAACACTAGAAACTCGTTTATCCAAATTTGATTAAAACCCGGTCCTATCTAGATGATCAGTAGTTTTGGGGGATTCCCTCACGTGCCGGGTAATGATGTTCACGATCTAATAAAAACACACATAGAGAGTTTCGCAACAATGGAAAGCCATTATGGTTGGAATAAATCTGACAAATAATACTTAAACCCTGATTTGTCCCTCGAAAAAAAATGTGCGGGTTATTCAAGAAGAGTCAAAACCCTCAGGTCACGGTCAGTTTAACTCTTCATAAATAATATTTGACCGGGTATTCAAGTTGAGGTTCGGGACACCAAGGTCGAATACATATCGATTACGCGGTTTATTTGTTACTGAGCTTAAAACTGCTGAAAATGAGAATGAGTGATCAAAACTAGAGCTAGAAAGTAAACTATATCAATGCAAAGCTGAGCAAGATTATCAAACACTTGAAATGGATTATAAAAATCATGAATAGTATTACTTTGTGTGTTGACCTGCAACAAGTACTTTTTTTTGCCCCATTTTTAAGGAATTTTAGTATTTACTATCAAAAACAGTACTCATGTTATAATTTTTCCCAGTGGCGGCTCGTGTATAGGCACTGCGGAACTGCAGCACCCTCTATTTCCACTTGATATTATCGATAACATTTAATATAATGACTACTTTTTTTCTTTGATTCTTTATTTATTTTTGTAGTACAATATATATTCCTTAAGCTTAATGTCAGTACTTCAGTAGCCATCCTCCAGTTTATGAAAAAAATACAAAAATCTTTGTATGGAACTGTGTGCCTCACAGTGCCAGCGACGTGGTGTTTGACTATTGTGAGCATGCGCACATAGGAGGGGGTGGGGAGGAAGGCGGGACTGCCAGGTAGAGAAAGCACTGTTGCTCTCGCAGTGCCTGCTCTGTCGTGATGGTGGAAGAAAGTGTTTTTTTACTCAGAGTGTGTTGTGCTTAAAAACCGTGTACCATATTCTTGAATGTGATAAAGTGTAGAAGAGTGTAGAATTATATTATTATTCTAGTTTCCAGCTACTCTATTTGATTCATTTTTTTGATCTTTTATTTAACATAAAAACTAAATGCGCTTTAAGTACTTTCAATAGAGAAAAATTTCCTAAATTGTCATCCAGAGATCAAGGAGAAAATTATTGAACTTTTTGCGCAAATTAAAACAAGAAGAATGGATTTCATTTTTAAATAAATAGATCAAGCTTGAACTGTAACTATTTAATTTAAAGTAAGTAAAAAATTCTTTTTTTTTTTGTTAAGATTGTATCAAGTTCCTGAATTAATTGTCTTTTTATAAATATTTTTTTTCCTTTTACACAATTTTAAAACAAAGACTAAACATTTTCTGGGGCAGGCAGCACCCCTACTAATTCTAGCTACGAGCCACCACGGATTTTGCCGCTCATAATATGAATACAGGACATGCTTCTATGTATTTATGGCATGAAGCTATTGCTAAAAGAGGTTCTACAGAAATTGCCTCCTGTATATTAAGACATCGTGTCAAATTACCATAAATTGAACGAAGGAGAAGAAATAAAGTCAGAACAACAACTGATGCATTATTTCTCTATACATACATTTAATAAGGAGTTGATATTTTTTTCAGAACTACACGAGAAATTGATGGTATCTGGCCATAGTTGTATATCCTGTGACAGGGATTTTGTCCCTCATTGAGCGCAGCAAAAAATTCAGTTAAGCTTATGATTCCCTTGGATTGAAAATATGTAATCGCTCATTCACAAAGGAATACAACATCTTTTGTGACGGAGACGTGCCTAAACTATTTCAAGAATTTTTATTGCATGATGGCTGGGCTACAAGAAAAAAAAGGTGGGGGGAGATGAAAATTACTGAGTTCATGTGTCTAAAAATGTCCCAAGATGACCCTGTTTCACCCTATGCTAGGGCATCCCACAACATATTGAGACCGTGGCGAATCTAACAGCTGTGTCCACTTAATTTTGAGCTGCGTGAGTCTAATCAACTACCAGCCTTGAACCAGGCGTTGATTCCAATCAACAAGGAAAAAGAAAGCCAACCAAATGGATATTATTCAGTTCCTGGATCAAGAAGAACAGAACTTGCCTTTTATATGAATGTCTGCCCTCTTATATCTGTATATGAGTTTTATGGGCATAATTTTATCAATCAGCAGATTTGTTTTGTGAGCAAAATAGAAAAACATCGTGATTTTTAATAGAACATGCCATCTATATGAATGGTTTTTTTTTGCCTTCTATATGAATCTTTGCCCTCTTACATCTCTGTGCGAATTTTTTGTAGTTGATTAACAGTTTTTATTTTGTGAGTAAAACATACTTCTGATTTAGAAACGATTTTGTATATTATTGATAAGTATCTCTTACAACGTTGAAGACAAATGTTAGTTCTGAGTGGAATAACGTGGTATGTAGCTAGTTCAACCAGGAGCAGCCATTTTCATTATTATTATTATTATTAGCACCGCATCTTACTACCCGTTCGGGTTATACGCACTTACGCTAATGTATAATGGTAGGGTGATTGTGAGATGAAATGGAGGACCTACAGTTTAACGTGGAATCCGAACTACGGTGGAGGCCTGGCATTCCCCACATTCACAAGATATCTTGTCAGAGGTGAAGGAAGGGTTTGGTGATCAGATAAATCTGTGCCGGGACCGAGGATTGAACCCATTTTCATTATTAATAGGGAGAAAGTCGTTCCCTGAAAAAATCGACAAAAGCGACATACCACGTTCTTCCAGCCATTGATTCAATTATAAAATTCTTATAATCAACCGGAGCGCCGCTCAGCCCTCAAACCCAGTGCTACACCCCTAATTTTGACTAAGAACAATCGTGTAAAAAAATAAATCTCACTTTAGTGGTTTCTAAATCAGATTATTTTTCAACCCCATGTATTTTAGATAAACATTTCAGTTAATAAGACGTGAAATAATAATAATAATATATAGAAATACTTACATAAACTGGTGCAAATTTTGCAGGAATTGCTTTTCCCTGTCTATTTACAAAGAACTTTCCAATGTCTTTTAGACTCTTGCGCTTCTTTCCCTTCCAATGGGATATTTACAACACTTTATCCGTTTGTTTTAAACTCCCCTGGTTACTTGCAGTAGCATTTAAACGATTCCTGTTTCACAACTCGACGCTATCACTGCGCCAACACTTAATTCTGACTGATACGAGTAATTAACAGGTAAATTACCTGCATTAATAACATACCTCGTTTAGCAAAGTTAATGGCTTTTGTTGATTACTTTAGACTGCTACTGCGACCTTCTGGCAACTATTAGTACTACGGATTACCACGCATAAAATTCATTTTGAGAAAATGTAACATACCACGTTCTTCCAGCCATTGATTCAGTTGTTTAAACCAAGAAGTCTTCTAACGCCTTGATAGTCTGTACATGCTATACACTGCTTCATTGACTTTATACGGTTGTTTAAACCAAGAGGTCTTCTACCGCCTTGCTAGTCTGTACATGCTATACACTGCTTCATTGACTTTATACGGTTGTTTAAACCAAGAAGTCTTATACCGCCTTGCTAGTCTGTACATGCTATACACCGCTTCATTGACTTTATACGGTTGTTTAAACCAAGAAGTCTTCTACCTCCTTGCTAGTCTGTACATGCTATACACCGCTTCATTGACTTTATACGGTTGTTTAAACCAAGACGTCTTCTACCGCCTTGCTAGTCTGTACATGCTATACACTGCTTCATTGACTTTATACGGTTGTTTAAACCAAGACGTCTTCTACCGCCTTGCTAGTTTGTATATGCTATACACTGCTTCATTGACTTTATACGGTTGTTTAAACCAAGACGTCTTCTACCGCCTTGCTAGTCTGTACACGCTATACACTGCTTTATTGACTTTATACACTTGTTTAAACCAAGAAGTCATCTACCGCCTAGCTAGTCTGTACATGCTATACACTGCTTCATTGACTTTATACGGTTGTTTAAACCAAGACGTCTTCTACCGCCTTGTTAGTCTGTACACGCTATGCACACGTCAGTGAGTCCAAATAGTTGGTAAACTGATGTTGAGGTCCTCGTCTACCAATCAGCTTCGAGCTGTTGACCTCACAAACATTTGAAAAGAGAACACTTTCCCTTTACGCAGCTATGTTGGAACGAGTCGTTAGGGAAATTGAGAGGGTTTTTTTTCCGTGGGTATTACAACACTGGTCGTATTGTGCGTATGTGTTCCTGTGTTCTAGATCTCGGTAACAATTAGATAAATAATGATTCTAGTGAAAATAAACTGCCCATTACTACTCAGAACTGGTGTGCCGGTTAAGAAAGATCGTGTCACCGATTAAATAAAGAGAGAGAAGATAAATACAGCTTCATAAAGATCACGTTGTGCAACGTGAAGTCAATATTTTGCGTCATTGACGTTGTGTTTGTTGTTTTATAGTGACTTGTTTTTATATAAGTTTATTATTATTAGCACCGCGTCTTACTACCAGTTCGGGTTATACGCACTTACGCTAATGTGTAATGGTAGGGTGATTGTGAGATGAAATGGAGGGCCTACAGTTTAACGTGGGGATCCGAACCACGGTGGAGGCCTGGCATTCCCCACATTCACAAGATGTCTTGTCAGAGGTGAAGGAAGGGTTTGGCAATCAGATAAATCTGTGGCGGGACTGAGGATTGAACCCCGGCCGCCAGCACAATTTATATAAGTTTTATTTCTAAGACAATCACAAAATGTTCCTCACATTTTTGTTGATTTTTAGTGGTGACGGAGGGAGGGGGGGTGTACAGCAAATAAAGAAAACCGATAAATGGAAGGTTAGTTGTAAAGATAAAACAAAATGAGCCACTATTCGTCTGAGAAGAGATTGAAAAGGGGGGGGAGGAACTTGCGGATGGTTGGAATCGAACCTATTCATGCACTACTATAATTCGCTGTAGAATATTATTGTTGTTGTTTTTCACTGCGCCTTACTACCCGGCTATTTGTATATTTACATTAAGGGGAAAGATATGTGGAAGGTAGAGTATGTTAAATAAAATAAAGTTTACCCGCGTTAACGTAAAGTGAAGAGTAGAAAATCATATATGAGATGAAACATCTTATTACATACGATTGGGGTTCGAACCCATATCTTCTTCTTCGTCAGCAAACTAAATCAGACGAGACCAGCGACTTCGTCCGTGTGCCCATCAATGCTATTATCACCGTACCTTAAATGTGATTGCTAATTTAAGGCGAGGATGGAGAAAATGCCAATGTTGCTTGTAGTTTTCATATCAAAACATTTTGTCGGCCAAAAATTAGTAAATTATTGCTCCAGTAGAGAAGTAGAGTTTAATTTTATTCACGTGGTGGTATCAACAGTTGTTGAATATCTGTCATGAGCATTGCGGCATTTGACGAGATACATTTTAAATTAAGAACCCGCCTCGGTGACGTAGTTGGCTAACGCGCTAGTCGTGTTGAAGCTCGACCGCCGGGGACGGGGAGATCAAGGTTCGAATCTCGGTCGTTCGAACTGGGGATGGTTTTTCCTAAATGGTTTTCCACTCTCCCTCCACGCAAATGCGGGTTCGCTTCCTCTAATTCAACCTCCCCAATTATTTATCCGTTAGAGTAATTAGTACTTAAAGCGTATAACCCGAACGGGTAGTAAGACGCAGTGCTAAATATTATTATTATTAATTTAAATGAAGAGAAAAAGTTGTCGCTAAACTTCAGGACACCCTCGACAGATATTCAGCGACTGTTGATATCACCGTGTGAAGAAAATTAAACTCTTTTGTTTCTACTGTAGAAATACTTGATGGGTCTCCGC
>CABEEJ010004248.1:41938-52348 GCA_901482245.1 Timema douglasi
ATCCGAACCACGGTGGAGGCCTGGCATTCCACACATTCACAAGATGTCTTGTCAGAGGTGAAGGAAGGGTTTGGTAATCAGATAAATCTGTGCCGGGACCGAGGATTGAACCCCGGCCGCCAGCACAGAAGTCTGACACCTTACTCCTAGACCACCAGGTCACCTAATTAAAAACAAAAGCCGTGAGAAGGTTAAATCAGTTCGTTTTCAAGGACGTTTTGTGGAGCAAAGGTCGAAACTCTAATATCAAATTAATGGTTAGATAATGAAGTCATCTTTGAAACAGTGTCACGACAGAACATTCTAAGATAGTTGAAAATATTTCTGGTGGTTTTTAAGCCTCAGAGGTGACACTATCATAACAATGGGAGGGTATTTACCTTCAAGTAGGCGGCGACCTTTAAATAAGACGTCATTAAGTTAAGTGTTGTGACCTGGCGGTCTAGGGGTAAGGTGTCAGACTTCTGTGTTGGCGGCCGGGGTTCAATCCTCGGTCCCGGCACAGATTTATCTGATTACCAAACCCTTCCTTCACCTATGACAAGACATCTTGTGAATGTGGGGAATGCTAGGCCTCCATCGTGGTTCGGATTCCACGTTAAACTGTAGGTCCTCCATTTCATATCACAATCACCCTACCATCACACATTAGCAAAAGTGCGTATAACCAGAACGGGTAGTAAGACGCGGTGCTAATAATAATAATAATCGTTAAGTGTTGAACGTAATAATTAGTACACTGTATATAACTATCGATTCATTGTTTGTTTTCGTTTTCAGATGTTTCACCTTGAGGATAATACCTACCTTCCCCCCCTCCCCTCCCCTTCTATCAAGATCTGACATTTGTTGAGGTCAACACGCTCGGTGACATGGAGTGGAGCCAAAGAGTCCGGAGGTCTCCAGTTCGTGGCCAGATCACGTGCCCGTCGGGACCATTCATCTTCCGACTTGGACTGATCGATTCCTTCTTCAGGACAAAGTCGACAGACCAGGATGATGAGAAGGGAAGGCGATGGGGAAAACAAACTTCTAACTGAATCACTTACTTGATGAATTCAAACTCTTTCACGAAGCGTTTTTTTTTTAACTTGACGCACTTATGACGGTCTTAAGAAGATGTCAGGCCACACGGCTTAAAATATTTTATTTATTTATTTATTTTTATTTAGCACCACGTCTTACTACCCGTTCGGGTTATACGCTTTAAGTACTAATTACTCTAATGGATTAGGAATTGGGAAGGTTGAATTAGAGGAATTGAACCCGCATTTGCGTGGAGGGAGAGTGGAAAACCATTTAGGAAAAACCTCCCCCAGTTCACCCGACCGAGATTCGAACCCCGATCTCCCCGTCCTCAGCAGTCGAGCTCAACACGACTAGCGCGTTAGCCAACTACGCCACCGAGGCGGGTCTGACCCATTCAAAAAAATTCAACGTTTTAAAAATAATGGTAACTTTTCTAAAGTTATTGTATGAACTCTATTAGAAATACCTTGCTTGGTATGTGATTGCCACAGATGACGTAGTTAGGGCCCCATACACACGTCCGGTGCTGCTCGGTGTGGACGGTGAACTAACGAACTAACGTGACCAGCAGCAATGACAGCATCTACCGATACAGACAAGTCTTCCTCCGGAGTGAATCTCTTTTTGACCTCGTAACTTGGTGTAAGGTAGGAGGTGGTGTTTTGTTCAGCTGACTGATGAGATGTCCTGGGGGTCTGTCTGTCTGTCTGTCTGTCTGTCTGTCTGTCCTCGGGCTCAAAGAGCCGCTAGACAGCCAGCTACCGGAAGTGACGCTTCGTCCCCCATCGTTCCAGTCACCAGTAATGTAATTATTTTGTTTATGTTTGGGTGGATTTTTATTATATCTAGTGGGGGTCAAACCGGGGTTGGTTGAATGGGGGTGGTAGATTATTAATTAAATTAGTGCTTAGACATATTAATAAATAAATAAATTGAAAAATCACTTATTCCTACTCTATTATGATATTAATTTTGTCTTTATTGCCAACTAAACTAAAATAACATTAATTGGTAATAAGTAATTACATTGATTTCGAATACATTTTTAAATATTAGAACCAATAGTTTTACTTGGAAATAATTTGACCTTACCCCGCCATTTTGGAATCAATTTCCACCCTTTGATTATCAATTCTCGGATTCATGCTAAAAAATGGCCTTGTCTCAAAATACTTTTTTTTTAATAAGACAAGAAATGTACAAATTTAGGCTAACATTTTTATATCATTTTAGAAAACATTCTAAATTAAAAATTAAGTAAGGAGTTATAAAGATATGGTTAAGACTTAGAAAACCCACTTAAGATTATAATAAAAAGGTGAAAGGCTAGATAAACATAAGAATTACTAGTAATTCTTATGTTTATCTAGCCTTTCACCTTTTTATTATAATCTTAAGTGGGTTTTCTAAGTTTTAACCATAACATTTTTATGTTTTATTTCAAAGCTACAGTATTTCTGGGTGTAAGACTATGGTTGTGGACAGAATATCTCCTTTTCCTACTAAGTTCTCATTTTGACTCCAACAGCCAATCAGCTGTCGAGTGAGTTCAATTCAACGTGTGATCAAACATTCTGTTTGTGTTTTATAGATTCATCTTCGATTAAATCTCTAGATACTGCGTATCTGTAAATAAATGTTTTCCTATGAGGTGTTTTACAGCCTCAATCCACTTACTTGTTTAAAATGGTGCAAGTTGCGAATAACCCGGGCAGACAGAAGGATTCGTGACACACACAAATGTAAGAAGTAATTATTTAGTTGGGTGATACACTAGAGTCGCGATTATCCGGCCCATCGTATTATCCGGACCTATTATCGATGTTAACAAGTGCGTTCTAAGGTAAACACTATAAAACATTAACTGAATTTATAAGGTAGTCGATTTGACGGTTTATTTTCACTTTTTTTGGCTCTGTAGCCGATATTACATTTCCAAAATAAAAACGTGTGTAGTAAATATTTAAAAAAATTATTTCTCGTTTAATTTTCACTGTCCCCTTACCATTACTGTATTCCTATATTACATCGAAATCATAAAATGGACAGATTAGATTAAAACAAAGTTGTGAAATTTTTTAAAAATATATACAAACCCATAATAAAAATTATTTAGACTCGAATTCCGTATTGACCGACTTTTCCGTTATCCGGCTTGAAATGCCGCCATTTTAGGCTGAATAATCGAGACTAGTGTATTATCAATGCCTATAAATAACTATAATGATATTATAAAATGTTATCAAAGTTTTTTTAGCACCATGTCTTACCACCCATTTAGTGCCAGAACGAGTCAACACACATTGGCGCACAGGTGTCGTCGGGGAAGTCCGACTTGACGCTGGAGACGTCGCGTTGTACCGAGAGTGTCTGCATCTGCCGAGATATCCTGTCAAGAGTAGGAGTTCCTGTTGGTGATGGATCACCTCGGGAGGTCCTGTCACATATGACAAGGATGAGGATCATGAATATGTCGTCGTCCATCAATCTTCTCCCTCGCGATGAGGTTTCCACAGGTTCAAGGAGGCGATGACGTCACGCCGTGTATCCCAATTACCTGGTACAGTCCAATTTAAATAGGAAGGACCTTTTGGAGATTATAAAACATACTTTAGTGGTCAACATTACAATTAAATATGGTTCGAGTCAAACATTTCTCGAAACTAGAATCTAAATGCAAATACTCGAATCTTTAAAAATGTACCATTTAAGTTTAAGTGAACATACAGTAGGATTTGGATAGTTCGAAAAATGGGATAATTTGACCCCACTATAATTTTCCCACGAAATTTCTATTTAAATCAATGGTAAAAAATAACATTTAATTTGAATTTTATAAGGGAATGTTTGGACAACCTTTACATTGTTAATTTTTTTCTGAGTTTGTATTTATTTAAAAGCTAACTTAGAGATCTTTACTACCCCCTCCTATCCCCCCCCCCCCATATGCCGATAATGTCAAATAGAGTTGTAGTTAGCCTAATTACAAATAGTAAATGAGGAGGTGGAGAGTTATGCACCGGTAGCTAGCGGGTTGCCTAATATAGGGGTCGTGTTGGTTTGGCTTTCATCAATCTTTTCTTTAAGTCTGCGATTTTCTTATGTTAATTTTTACAGGTTTTAAATGTTTTGTGTTTAAATTTATTTATTATGTTTGTATTTATTGTGTATGTGCGTTTATATAGAGTCATGAAAATTGTTAACAGACATTTTGAATATTTCAAATATTTTTAGATATCCTTTGGGCTTCGAATATTTAAAAAAGTTATACTGTATTTTAAATTTAATTTAAATATATATATTATTTTAGGTTTGGTGCCGCTGACAAAAATGATATTTTGTTTGTCATGTCTAGTACTTAATAAACAATAAAGAAAACACGTTTTTAGAAAATTAAAATATTTATAAATATAATAATTTATTGTCTTTTTTATTGATATTATCTGTCAAAAATGACAAATGAGGTTAACATGACTTTATTTAGGTTTATGTAAATTAAGAAGTTGCATGAAATTTGAATTTGTGGTCACGTGGACAATGGCGTCTTTCTCGTCTTGTCTAGTTTGCCTATGATGGGGGGAGGTTGGGTTTAAAACCCTAAAATGGTTGTTATTGCTTTATAGTTCCTCGCTGTTTCTCTCTATCCATGAAAATGTGGGTACATTTCTTGGTTCTACCAAATGTTGTCGACAGTTTTAAAATGACACTAGGCCAATTTGTGGCCATTTTTATTTTATTTTCATTTTTTAATGTTCAAGTTAATCAAGTTCCAATATATTGTAAAATAATTATATAGAGGAATATAAAGAGAACAACATTTTGATATTCAAATTATAATCTCCATTATTTTTAAAACTACTACCCGAATCTCGACCACCGCAAAGTCAAACTGATTAATATTATTTTACGTTAGCTTGGGGCAAATTATATTCACCTGGTTTATTTTTTGAAAGGTAAAAAAGGGTACAGTGTACAGAAAATTTCAAAACTATTAATGGTTAATGTTTGTTTATATGGTTTTATTATTATTAATCCGTAAACATAAACATGAAAACATTAATAAAACATGGGAAACATAAAAGGACAAACATTAACACCAGCCCTGAAGGGCTCTCGAAAACGGACACGACATAGGGATACGAACAATCACAACATGAAAGGATTTGGCGGCCTTGCGGCCTGAAAATTACCACTATAGGTATATCTAAAAAATAAATTAGTGGTAGATTGATCATTGTATAAGTTTCTCATTATTATAAATTTTAAAATATTTATAAAGCTCATTGAGATCTATTTTACACATTGCTATGACATAAACTTTTGACAAGAAATAAAATTGTACAAATTTCAATATTTTATAAGCGTATAACCCGAACTGATATAAAGACGTAGTGCTAAAAAAAACACCTTATAAAACCAAGTCGAGTAGTAGTGTTGCTTGACCTATAACAAGATATACCTTGAAAATAAAGCCGTGCTATCTAGCGGAATTTTAACAAACTATATTGAGTTTGAATATGGATAGTTTCTATAAACGCTATTAGATAGAAGCACAATGCTTGATTCTAGCGGGTTTGTAGCCAACATTAAAAAAAGAAATTGAAGTCTAATCCATGTTGAGTGTTGAGTAACCAAGTTGGTGATCTTGAAATCAACTGAGTTTGTTGTCGGGATGAGTTCTAGTGAATTGTCTCCACATTAAATTAGTATAAATTATTAAACATATATGTGATGTGCTATAAATAAGTCGGATATCTTTGGTAAGTAGAGAAAGAAATGTATTATTTTTGGCATTGTTCAAGTTTTGATGAACTGGCTAAACGGTTTGTAAATTGTATTGTATTTCTCTAATTTCCATAACTCTCATTCAATTCAAATGTAGGCGTAGTTTTTTTTAACAAAATAAAAATCAAATATTACATTTTTCTTTGTAAATTTACTAATTTATATGTTAAAATCGTAGTGTAAATTTTCTATGACAATACTACAATTGAATTTGTAATTTAAAATAATATGAATTCTACTTCTGAAACCTTTACAGCATCTTCGGTCCATTTATGTCGTTCATCTGTCGGTGTGGGCGCATTGTAGAATGTACCTAAAAAATGTGGGAAGGGCACTTGCCCCGCAAACTCTTATGAAAATAATAGCGTATCAAATGTTTGAGTGTAAGATTAACAACCGGCCAAATTAACAAATAATCAATAACATGTCAACCCTTAGTACTGAAAACAAAATGTTTTTTTCAATGCAGATGTCAATTTTAGTGGAAATAATTTTGTATGAGGTTGACTGGATTGAAAAAACGTTTTTTTTTTTAATATTTGTTTTGCACAATAACAGCTCAAATTAGAAATAACCTAAAATCTATTTATTATAATATCAACGGTCTCAGATAAAACTAGTGCACAAAACCATTTCTCTTATAAGTTCCTCTGGTAGCTCAGTTGGTAGAGCGGTGGACTGTAGAAGTTAAACGATATTGAAATCCATAGGTCGCTGGTTCAAATCCGGCCCGGAGGAAAGATTTTTTTTTTATTTTGTTTAATTTGAACGAAAGTGATATTTCACCTCGATAATTAATTTATTTCATAAAATTGTTAAGTAGTTTATAATTATTATTATTATTATTATTTTTTTTTTGTTTCAAACCTTTAGCAATCTTTCTCGTGCCACTATTGACCTCGTAAAACCCATTTAGTACTAATGCACTAAGTCCAACAGTAGTACTGTAATCAGAACTAGCAAAGTATAGACTAATTATTATTTTTTCCTGAAGTAACTTTAAATGTTTTAATGTTCTCTAACTGTGCCCGCTTCTTTGAACACTGCTGGAAAACATTTCGTTCGACCCTCTCTAGTAATTGAGGTAAACCATCGCTAAGTTCGCGCGAAAACTTTTGATTTTATGAGAAGTATTTAAAATAATAGTAACTGCGAGTAAATAAGAAATTCGGGCGTATTTATTTTATTTCTGTTCTTTTTTTTTAACAGCAATTCGTGGGGCTATTGTCTATGGCCATTGCCACCCATAATGTCACTCTGTCTAAACCCCCCCTCATCCCCCCATTGTCAATCTGCAATATTTACTTTGTTTTTATTAATTTTTATGAAAATGAAAATTTTATGTTTGGAATTTGGCTGCAAATTGTTACTAACAACTTAGAATCATAGATATTCGAGTTAACAAAGATAAAAATGTTAAAATTTAGATTTCTTCAAATTCCCTCTTTAACGGGTTCTTTTTCATTTTGTTCTGTTCACTAAACTTGTGAAAAATATCATATTTCTTTTCAACGGTTTCAGCCACAACAAGATCTTATTTTTTTTGCTAATTTTTCAGAAACTTTTATTTTTTTCTTCTTCTTAGAGGATTGGTGCTCTTAAGACTTAGTTAATCAGCTCAGAATTCTGTTCAGATGTTTTAAAATTCCCTTCCACAAGGTTAAATTCTTCAAATTTTCTTTCAAGAGGGAGGTCAGGGGGTACCACACCCCCAGAATATGGGACTCCAATCTACTCCCCATTTGGAAAACCCACATAGACGTCCTTGGCTGTAGTTATGCGGCACACTTGATTCACCAGCGGCGGCACACCGTTTGTGGGACACTGATATAAAGCACTGAAGATGTTTCCAATACCTAAGTTCGATTTTAAGACTAAGGCGTCCGCCTCACCTCATGGATAAATTCGAGAGTCTAATTTACATAAAGAGGGGCCTTTTAAAATGATCACAAAAAAACTTTTTTATTTCTAACATTGATAACATCTTAGTGCATCTACTGTTATTTTATATGTATTGATAATATCTATCAAAAGTGACAGCTGAAGATCACATCACTTGACGTATGAATACATGAAAGTTGATCTAGTATATTTTATAGCTGTCAGATAAGGTATTTTTTATGAAAATTGGTCTGTATCTTAGGTAGGTAGCACAGCTCGATAAACAGAAGAATTGAGACCAGTGAAACTGTTTTTACAATTTTTTTAAAATAGGCCTAATTGAAAAACAAAACTTTTAAACAAAAAAACAAATTTACAAAATCTTAATTTCACTGTTGCCAAATCAAGGATGGATTAAAATCGCACTTCGCTTAGTTTTCTGCTTCAAGCATAATTTTATTTCGAATACTCCGGTTAATCTTGTACCTAAACACCTCAGTTAATCTTGTACCCAAACACCCCTGTTAATCTTGTACCTAAACACCTCAGTTAATCTATGTACCCAAACACCCCTGTTAATCTTGTACCCAAACACCCATTTTTGTACCCAAACACCCCATTTAATTATGTACCCAAACAACTCAGTTAATCTTGTACCTAAACACCACGGTTAATATTGTAACCAAACACCCCTGTTAATCTTGTACCCAAACACCCCTGTTAATCTTGTACCCAAACACCCCGGTTAATCTTGTACCTAAACACCTCAGTTAATCTTGTACCCAAACACCCCTGTTAATCTTGTACAAACACCTCAGTTAATCTTGTACCCAAACACCCCGGTTAATCTTGTACCTAAACACCCCGGTTAATCTTGTACCTAAACACCCCGATTAATCTTGTACCCAAACACCCCGGTTAATCTTGTACCTAAACACCTCAGTTAATCTTGTACTCAAACACCCCTGTTAATCTTGTGCCTAAACACCTCAGTTAATCTTGTACCCAAACACCCCTGTTAATCTTGTATCCAAACACCCCTGTTAATCTTGTATCCAAACACCCCTGTTAATCTTGTACCCAAACACCCCTTTTAATCTCGTACCCAAACACCCCTGTTAATCTTGTACCTAAACGCCTCAGTTAATCTTGTACCTAAACACCTCAGTTAATCTTGTACCCAAACACCCCTGTTAATCTTGTACCCAAACACCCCTGTTAATCTTGTATCCAAACACCCCTGTTAATCTTGTACCCAAACACCCTGGTTAATTTTGTACCCAAACACCTCAGTTAATCTTGTACCCAAACACCCCGGTTAATCTTGTACCTAAACACCCCGGTTAATCTTGTACCTAAACACCCCGGTTAATCTTGTACCCAAACACCCCGGTTAATCTTGTACCTAAACACCCCGGTTAATCTTGTACCTAAACACCCCGGTTAATCTTGTACCTAAACACTCCGGTTAATCTTGTACCTAAACACTCCGGTTAATCTTGTACACAAACACCTCAGTTAATTTTGTACCCAAACACCTCAGTTAATCTTGTACCCAATACCCCGGTTAATCTTGTACCCAAACACCCCGGTTAATCGTTCGTGATATGGGCTTTTTAAGAACTTATCTTCTTAAGGTATTCCACAGCGTACATTAAAAACTGTCACTAATTTTTCCAATCGGGGGTAAAACATAAGTTTCACACAAATAAGTATTTATATACATAGTTGAGGTATTTAACGTGCACTTTCCAAACCGACTGATTATATCAGAACACGACTAATAAATTAACGACGTTACCAGCTTAAATATTTCTTAGCCATATGCAAAGCGGGCTGCATTTTAATTGGACATACCTGAGCAGTCTAAGCACTAACCACACTTAGATACCAACGTTCAAATTAGAAAGAGAGAGAAGAAAATGAGCAGTTTACCCTGAGATACTTCTTGTTTATCTCGTGTTAACACTTCCCCTCTTCCCCTGACGAGTTTATACGGTCACCATACTATTGCCGCCTTGAAAACATTGACTTGCCTTTTAAAATTATCCTCTTCTTGTTTCTTAGTCTAGATAAACAAATGCTACCACGGACTTTTTTTAATCCACATCCTGGCAGGAAGAATCCTCAGGACAATTTCGTGATCAAGACAAAATAGCCCAAGTTGATAAAAAAAAAATTACTTCAAGATAAAAAATAATAATTTTGTGACGCTGTAAGACTATTCTTATAATTATTTAACGAATGTATGGTTTTTATTTCAACGCTATAGACACAGCAGCCAGCCCTCCGACCGTTAGTTAATTCATCACTTCGAATCGTGGAAACCCACACTCCACCACTATTATATTTTTCTACCATTTTCGGGGATTGAACCCGGGACCCTTAGCTCAGTATCAGACACGCTACCGGCAGATCTAAGGTGTCGGACGCTTTTATACATGCCCCGGTGACCTGGCGGTCTAGGGGTAAGGTGTCAGACTTCTGTGCTGGCGGCCGGGGTTCGATCCTCGGTCCCGGCACAGATTTATCTGATTACCAAACCCTTCCTTCAGCTCTGACAAGACATCTTGTGAATGTGGGGAATGTCAGGCCTCCACTGTGGTTCGGATCCCACGTTAAACTGTAGGTCCTTCATTTCATCTCACAATCACCCTACCATTACACATTAGCGTGTGTATAACCCGAACGGGTAGTAAGACGCGGTGCTAATAA
>CABEEJ010004249.1:0-27500 GCA_901482245.1 Timema douglasi
GACACGTGATTGCACTTCTCGCTCTTTTCCCCAAGCTTGGCGCCTGCGCACAGCGTCGTGAGGATAACCATGAGGGGGTAGGGAGACACACGTGATTGCACTTCTCGCTATTTTCCCCAAGCTTGGCGCCTGCGCAGCGTCTTGGACTTGGGAGATACGTACTAGAGCACAGGGGTCACGTGCCACTCGGTGACTTAGTTCTTGTTTTCTTGATGAACTCGGCCGATGAGCAATGTTCCGTGACAACGCGTGTGGGGTGTCCGTAGTTAGGGCGCTGATTTCCAGGTAAAATGGGGTAAGTGCTTTTCGCTCTTTTAAGGTTGCGGATGTCGGGGGTTATGTTGTTTGTAGCCACGATACACAGATTATGTTGTGATAATCAACAGAGTCGATCATATGAAAACATATTTGTTCTTGTTCCTAGTTAACGCCTTTTTAATTTCTCGGGAAGCCTCAAATAAAGAAGGTATTGTGATCGTCCAAATACTCTTAATTTGAGATTATGATGAAAGTTAACGTTTCATGAGACTCCACCCCCACACCCCAAACCCGAAATGTTGTTTATGTGATGCCATCTGTCCGTCTGTGTGTCTGTATCTTTGCCTAGAGCCTAAACCATTTCGCCGATCATGCTTAATATTGGTATATATTGTTTTAATGAAGTTCCCCTGAGGAATTTTTGGAATTAAATATATAGCCCCTGGTTTATCGGTAGTCTACTTAAAGGCAAAATTATAGAAAATCAATATTTACAAAATCGTCTCTAACAAAACGACAAAAAATGGCAACAAAATGGCAATTCTCACTTTCCTGTCAAAATGACTTTAGGACAGGCCTATACTTATCTCCGTAGCGCTTTTAGATACCAAATAACTTACTATTTCTAAAATACAGGACTAAAAAAATTAATATATTATATTTGGGATACATTTTAATATAACCGATAGTTTCCTACTAAAAAAGAAAATCCATTGTATGGTTTTTTTAAAACGGTAAAAAGGTTGTTATGTGCTTTTATAGACAAAAATTCTCGGTTTTTTCAATGTTTATGTATCAGTATATATTATTTAATCTCTTTTAATCTATATTCATTTGTAGAATGTACAACAATATCTACTATCTATTTTCACATATCTCTCAAGTTTTAAATAAATGTCTCTATTTATTTGGTATAGGAAAGAGAAAGTATTCACAGTGCACAGTACAAAAAAAAATTTCAGGATAACCTTCAGAGTTCAGACCACCCGTCGGGTTTCATTTTGTAAGCCGAGAAAACTCATGCCACCGACATTCAACAGGCTTCACAGGGATAAAGCAAACACGACGTCGTTGAATCGGACTCTTGGCGTCTCTGGACGTTCACCGAAGAGTCCTTGACTAACGGTTGGACCCTGGAATTCAGTGGAGGCTCATAGCTAAAATTAGTGTGGGTGCTACTTCAAAAAATGTCTAGCCTTTGTTTTAAAATTGTGTAAAAGGGGGGGGAAAAAACATGTGTAAAAATAAAATGTTTTCAGGAACTTGATAAAATCTTATAAAAAAACTTTTTTACTTACTTTAACTTAAATTGTTACAGTTCAAGCTTGATCTGTTAATTTTAAAATGAAATCTATTCTTCTTGTTTTAATTTGCGCAAAATGTTAATAATTTTCTCCTTGGTCTGTGGATGACAATTGAGGACATTTTTTTTCTCCATTAAAAGTACTGCAAGTGCATTTAGTCTTTCTGTTAAATAAAAGAACCTAGAAAAAAATGAATCAAATAGAATAGCTGGAAGCAGAATAATAATCTAATTCTACACTCTTCTAAACTTTTATCACATTCAAGAATATGGTACACGGTTTTTAAGCACAACACACGCTGAGTAAAAAAAACCTTCCTTCCACCATAACGCCAGAGCCGGCACTGCGAGAGCAACAGTGCTTTCTCTACCTGACAATCCTGCCTTCCTCCCCACCCACCCCTCCTATGTGCGCATGCATACAACAGGCAAACACCACGTAGCTGGCACTGTGAAACGCACAGTTCCATACAAAGATTTTTGTATATTTTTCATAAAATGGGGGATGGCCACTGAAGTACTGACATTAAGCTTAAGGAATATATATTGTGCTCCAAAAATAAATAAAGAATTAAAGAAAAAAGGACTCATTATATTAAATGTTATCGATAATATCAAGTGGCAATAGGGGGTGCTGCGGTTCCGTAGTGCCTATACACGAGCCGGCACTTCTGGAATTGAATAAGCCCAGCTGTTGACCTAGATTGTGAAGAGTGGACAACCACTGGTTAGAAAAAAATTCTATGAAAGAAAAAGTATTTTTCTCCGTTGATAAAAACCATTATGTTTTAAAGTGAGCAAGTTTCTTGCCTAACCATATAACAGGATTTGTAGTAAATAAAGCAACGCGTCAGTTTATATGTTTGTGGATTTTGTTATTCAAATCTAAAGCTCAAGGCAATTTTTACTTTCTCTGGACACCTCGGAGAGAAATGTTTTGTGATCGTTAAAAAAAAATCGACGTCAATATTTTGATAGATGTTGAAGCTTCCTGACCCCCTGAAACCAAACAAGATGTTTTCTCAATGCCGTCTGTCTACCTCGGGCTTGAACCGAAAATATTTTACCCATTGGGTTAAAACTTTGTATCTGGGGTTTTCCAAAGGTTATTTGAGGTATTTTTGAAATTATATATTTAAACCTAAATTTAAGGGCAATTTGCGGAAGAGTTAAAAGAAAAAAATCAATTTTCTCGAAATTTGCTATGAAAATTTTGATGAATTATATATCTGGACACTTTTTATTATTATTATTATTATTATTATTATTATAAACAAGATAGCAATTCTCATTTTCTCATGAAAATGACTTTGAGGGTACCTTACATGGTGGAGATTTTTCAATTTTGATCATTTGTTCCACAGCTATTTGAAATAAGAAATAAACTTTATTGTAAAGTTGTAGTTTCATTAAAAATAAAAAATGTATATATTTTTATAAAACTATTAGTAACTACTGAGCTAAAAGCAAATGTGTACACTTTTCAATTCAGGTCTTAGAAAATAAATTTGATTCTTATACTCTTTGATGGGCAAAGATATTTCTCTTTTCTCAATTTTTCTGTCAAGTGTTCCTAGTTCCTAATGCCATATAGTGACATTGTATATTATTATCTTTGGTGTCGTGTTTCAACACCACTATGGAGACTTATTGTTTGGTTTCACAAATCTTACGAGCTCTTGGTAAATGTAAATTATAAGATAAAAGACGTGAATGTCTCTTCGGTGCACCGTAACATTTATTTTTATAGACTTTAATCCTTTTTTACGGGATCATGAGCCCTGCCTAAGTAGAGTTAATACATTATTCAATAAACGTTATTTTTTTATCACCACCGTACATTCAGGTTATACGCATGTATGGGGTGGGGGTGAGGAAGGAAGCATTTTATAGGTAATCTACCCATATTTACGTGAAAGCTGAGTGAAAAACAATTTTTTAAATACCACCCTCAGTACATCCAATCAAGATTCAAACCCTGATCTCTTCGTCATCAAAAAGCTAATCCAACACTAGAGTGATGCCCTAGACAATTCGGTTACAGAAAAGGGTAATAACGCTAATTGTGGAAAAAAAGATATACAAAATTAATTTTGGGTCCATTTTAAACCTGATATACTGATATCTGGTTGCACGGAATTTGATACCTATATAGAGAATAAGAAAAATAAGCAAATAATTTAATAGAAAGGTGAGTCTTAGCTTTGATCCATATGGTACGAATTATTAAATAGTTATACCAGTAATATTTGAGTTTTCAAAAATCGAACACAACATCTCGTTCATGTTTAGAAGCAAGCCTGTTAAAGCCCTTTTCCATCCCCACCCCACCCCCTCCTTCTTCAATCTCTCTCAACCCTAATTCCCCATGGGCTCTATGATGTATTTTTATCCACCCTATTTTGAAGGAGCACAATAGATTTCCTCCCTACTATTTCACTCTTCCGCCATCCTGCCTCCACTAACTTACTACCCTCCTACCCTTCCTCCGCCACCCCCTAAAAAAAATTCTCATAAAAATATGAAAAGTCAGTTGAAAGAACTAGCAGCCAAAATCGACGCAACAGTAAAGTACATCCCNNNCCCCCCCCCCCCTCCCTGTAGTCTCCTTCCTCCGACCCACTTCCCGTGAGCTGTTCTGAATATCGGTGACGTTAACTATTGTGACTTTTGTGACTTTGAGTTCCTGAACAAGGATTCATTTCCTAAAAAGCCTCTGTGTGTTTCCTTTTAGAAGGTATTATAAAGACTGGAATGAATCTATATACCGGTATAAGATTCAGTAGAACCGCGTTTGTCCGACCCTCGTTGATCCGGATTTTCGGTTGAACCGGACTGAAATCTCGCATTATTATTATTATTATTATTATTAGCACCGCGTCTTACTACCCGTTTGGGTTATACGCACTTTCGCTAATGTGTAATGGTAGGGTGATTTTGAGATGAAATGAAGGACCTACAGTTTAACGTGGAATCCGAACCACGGTGGAGGCCTGGCATTCCTCACATTCACAAGATGTCTTGTCAGAGGTGAAGGAAGGGTTTGGTAATCAGATAAATCTTTGCCGGGACCGAGGATTGAACCTCGGCCGCCAGCATAGAAGTCCGACACCTTACCCCTAGACAACCAGGTCACCCAATCTCGCAATAGCTTATGGTGGTGAATCATCTGTGTGGCCGCGTTGCTCGTAAACGTTATTCTAAATTGGAACAAAAAAATACCTGTTTATCATTTTATGAGTGAATAGTGTTTGTATTACCCGCTTCGGTGGCCGCATTACACATTAGCGTAAGTGCGTATAACGCGGTGATAATAATAATGTATTGCTAATATTGACTGAAAGTAATTATTGTCAACCTATTTGGAAACTATTATTATTATTTGCTTAGTATTATTGTATTTTCAATAAAAAGTACGGTAGTCAACATTTCTAATAATACGTCACTAAGTATTACTGTTTATTAATTGCTGTTTTCTTAACTCGTCGAAGGAATAAGATATAACAATAAAACCAAAATGGTTTTTTTTTGTTTTACGGTAGTACTAACAATATCTAGGTCTAGTTTAATACATTAAATATTAAATAAAGAGTATTAAAGTACTCTTGTATCCTGTTATAACTGGCCACCAAAGAAAATAAAGGTTTTTTTATAACGTAGGGAAAGTGATATACAAAATATTGAATTTCAAAATGAAATGTTTATTTTTTATCAACTACACTTGTTTTGACTAGTTCTCCGTCTTAAATTATATTATTATTATTTAGCACCGCGTCTTACTACCCATTTGGGTTATACGCTTAAGTACTAATTACTCTAATGGATTAGGAATTTGGAAGGTTGAATTAGAGGATGTGAACCCGCATTTAGGTGGAGCGGGAGTGGAAAACCATTTAGGAAAACCACCCACAGTGTACCCGACCGAGATTCGAACCTCGATCTCCCCATCCTCAGCGGTTGAGCTCAACATGACTAGCGCGTTAGCCAACTACGCAACCGAGGCGGGTCTTAAATTATAAAGTTAATGCAGTATTTTGAAAGTTTTTGTTTGTAAATAATTTTTAAGTGAACCGTAGACTGATTCTTAATTAAAAACTCTTATTTTCATAAGTTCATGTTTTATTAATGTAAAAACGGTTAGACAAACAAAAAAAAAGTTAGAAACAAATAATTGTTGGTTGTGAAAGTATTGATTGTAAACAGTAACTACAACTCAACATAATGTGGCCTTGCAGAACATATGGTTTGGCGAATGAATAGTCCTACATGTTAACATTTCCTAGCTGTCACGTACCAACTATCCTACCGTAGATATGCTATACACTCGCACATTGTGTCATATTCTATAAGTTGGGCTAGCGTCGGGTCGCTTTTGGACACTTGCCGCTAGAGAGATGAAATACTCTGATAGTTATGCAACTCAAGCGACGTCTAAATTAAGCGGGGAGTTGTCCGACGTGCTACGCTGTATAGCGCCGTAGAAGACAGAGCTTGTCTGGCGGTGGGTTTGGGTTCATTAAGTTTTGACCGCGTGGAGTAGAATAAATAATATTGTAGTCTGAAACCTTCCACGCCTGAGGGAGATTCTTAGAAAAAATTCAAATATTCAAATTATTCTGAGGATTTTTTTTTCTCCGCCATTTTACCAGGACAGCACCTTTAGAAGCATCAGATTTATTTCACAGAACCTTTAGTTATAAACATTCTTTGTGAGTTAAGTAATCCCTTACACTTTGGTGATCACATGGTCTAATGTGCTACTCTCACAGTAGACTGTACTGCCGATGAAGGGGAAATGAAAGGTTCGAGTCTCAGTTAGGTGTTCTGAGGCTGGTTTATACAAAAATAGTTTTCCACTCCGCGCAAATGTGAGTACACTTTATATAATTCAACCTCCCTAATCCCTAGAACCATTGGCTGAAATATTACATAAGTGTATAGCCCGAACGGTAAGTAAGATCCATGGTGCTTAAAAACATTATAAGGGGTTGTTAAAAAATTAAAATATAATTTCCACATTTAAAATTATAAATAAGAATAATAAATTTATATTAACAAATAACAATAGTTGTTGGTTCATTATTTAGACTTGATTATAAATTTCCCCACTTTTTCGTGGTTCTCTAATTGTATCATCAAGGTACAAATGGGCTTCATGCCCAACCCCTCTCCCCCCTTTTCCTTCATATAAAGACATAGCTCTCTAAATAATTAATCATGATATATACGCTTAGCATATTTATTTATAGGTTTGAATGTGTTTTATTTTGACGTTTTTTTAAGCATATAAATAAACTCTATTACCACTTTGTATTTTTTTTAGTATTGAGATATTTGTACCCGATGTAAATGTATCTATAAAAACATCTACGATGTGAATTCGAAGATGAAAGTTATTTTTTGAAATTTAACTTGCTATAACATAGATACCTACCATGTTTTACAAATTGAAACTGCCCCACACATTCTTACAGCACAATTTTGAAATATATAATCTACATTTTCAAAATACGTGTGTTGATTATTACAACCATTTCGGGTTTGTTTGTTAGTTATGTTTACACCAATAGGATTTGGATCGATAGTGTTGGTTAACGTAGAATCTCATTCTGTATCCACGTGATCTAACGCGCTAATATTAAAGTAAATTAGATTACCGATGACGTGGGGATCGAGGTTCGAATCTCAGGTGTACTAAGGATGGTTTTCCACTTTACCTTCATCAAAATACTGGTAAACTTGTTAAAATAACCTTCCTAACCCTAAAACCATTAGAGTAATTAATACATAAGCATATAACCATAAAGTGTAGAAGGGCTCGATGCTAAAAAATAAAATAAAAGCAAAGAGATTTTCATGGGTGGAAATTGGGGTATCATTTAGGAAAGGGGGGTAGTTCATTGATCTATTGAATTTTTTTTATAAATTTCACAATAGTCAAATGTAAATAAAATAAGATGTTAGAACAATAATTATTAATAGCTATAAAATAATGGTCCTTTTAGTAGGAATTAAATTTTATTATCATATACATTTCCAAACATACCAATAGTACATTTTTTTAATCAAGCAGGACATTTAGAAATCTTAAATCTAACACAACTTTCACTATCAAAGTTTTCTTAAAATCTCTCATATGGTGTTCATGTTTTTAGAAAATAATAATATTATTTTCAAAATTAATTTATTGTTAAGTAACTTGAAGACATAGTTAATATGATTCTTATCTATTAAAAAGAATACTCTAGGTATTAATAACACGTTTAATTTATTTATGAGTAAATATTGGATACTTCTTTTATTAGTCTAGACTAAATTAGTCCGTTCTCCTCTATTACTACGCCGTATTCTGTTCGGTAAAGTTGTGATAGGATGTTTACTTGGTGCCAACGCTGAAAAAAGAAAATCTAGGACACCGTCGAACAATTTATATTCAAATTTTCTGGACCCACCAATTTAGATAATTAAAGAGATAAAAAAACTTTTTCAATCACTAATTTTATGTAAATGGAAATGTGTTGATTTAAAAATATGCATTGCAGAAGTATTTTACAATGGCATATCTTTCTTGAAGAACACTTAATTAGAATCTTATTTTATAATCTCAATTCACCTAATGCATCTTATTTTATCAAGAGTATTGAAATATATATATATTCAAGAAAGTATATATATATATATATATATATATATATATGTACTTTCTTGTTAAGAGAAATTATTGTAATCACGTGGATAAACCTTCAAACTAAAAAGTAGTGGGCCCCACAATTTATTCTGTTCTCATATGTACAATATGTGTATGTGTGAATGTATGTTATGGTATATTATGTTGTGGTATGTTGTGATAGAGTAGGTTTATGGTTTGAATTATTTTGGGTGTTAAATAGATTAATGGTTTTTTTTGTATCTTTTTTAGGGGGATTTCATTTCATGTGATTTTTGTGTCTTTTTTTAAAGTTTTTCTATATCTTTGTTTTGGTAAAAAAATATGTGTATTTTTTTGTGGTTTTATGGTGGTGTGGGGTTTGTTTATGGTATTAACCTGAAACTATAGCCGAAACGGTTTCGTTAAATTCGTGAAATTCTGATATTCAGATGATATATTGTGATACTCAAAGGTAAAATTGTCTTTTATTTTAGCTATAGGGACCTACTTTGATGCTCTAATGGTCTAAGGTGTCATTCTCACAATAGAATAGACTGCTGTTGGTAGGAAATTTGTGGTTCAAATCCGGGTTGGGTGTACTGATATTTTTTACTGGGTGGTTTTTCACTGTTCCTTCTCACAAATGCAGTTACACTTCCTAGCGTAATCAGTTTTCATGTAACCTGAGCGTGTGTTAAGCTGTGGTGGAAAAGTGTGTATTTACTATGAAGAGGATTGAAAACCAAAAATAATTCTTAGACATTAAAATATCAATTCTTAAAAGGGAATTTACACTATTCTCTACTCAATACTAAAGTGACATTTTCCTAAAATATATTTCTAGTTTAAAAACCAACACACATAACCACTCAGTACCCTGCAGACTATTTATTTGAGAGCAATTTATTTTCAGGGAGACCATAAATCTCCCATTTATGACAACCGCAACGAAAAGAGATTTGATGTTGATCCAGTAAACAACATAAAATATAATCGTCATTTTATGTTTCTGTTCGCCACCATCGTTTTCGAAAAGGCTATTGTTGATCGGTACATAAAAACCTTTCGGTGGGCAGGAAAGGCTGTGATGATTAATTATTCTCTTTACTTTCCAATGATATTTTATATATTTTACTCGTACAGATGTGCATGTATTTTCCAAGGGACATATACGTAGTGGAGTGGTTATGGAAGCATATCATATATGTGTAAATTCTCTAAAGGTAAGATAAGACAATAAAGGCTACGAAGGATACAAAATATGCAGATATTCTCTAAAGGTAAAATAAGACAATTAATGGCTAAGAAGACAACAAAATATGCAGATATTCGCTAAAGGTAAAATAAGAAAATTAATTGCTAAGAAGACTACAAAATATGCAGATATTCGCTAAAGGTAAAATAAGAAAATTAATTACCAAGAAGACAACAAAATATGCAGATATTCTCTAGGTCTCAGACACGTAACTGAGTGGTCAGGGAGGGTTAACACTGGTGTGAAAGTCATGTATTCAATCTCATTACTATATAGATTTTATATTTGTGTAGGTATAGAAAGAATTCTATTACAATACTTTAAAACTCTAAATAAATATTGAGTTTTACCATAGTTGATAAATGTGGTTAGTGAGCTTATTTGTAGATAATTTGTTTAGATGTAGTTAATTGGTTTATATATTTCCAAAATGAGGGAAATCTATGTATTTGGAACGTTTGGGTATATATTTATTTGCAGCCATGGTTAACAAAAGAAATCAAATTATGAAGAAGTGTGTATTATACAGGTTAATTTTGCTTTAAATGATATGATGAATAGATAAATATATATTTTTCTTCAGAGAAAACCCTAAAATTTTGGTGGCTTTTGAAACTGATTGGTAGCCCTAATATTTAATGGGAAGACATAATCGAACATACTTTATAAAATAATTCTTCATACTTTGGAATCATATTTTCTAAAATTGTAGAGCGGTATTTATATTAAATGATTATTATTTTGAAAAACTAGTATTATATATAAATATAGTTCCAGGTATGCATTTTAAAGAAATGCCCTAAACTATTTTCAACCAATGTGAAAATTTCAAAAATCAATCCTCAATAAACTAATCTTAATAATAAGGCTAGAGAGTGCATAATGAGTTTTGCTTGAAATATGACCATATAACATGTAATATTTGTGTGTGTTTTTTAAACAACGATATTTAACCGTTTAGACTCGGGTAAAGATAGCGAAAGTTGTACAACTGGGGGATGGGGCTAATGCCCTAGATATTGTTCATTCAACTTTATCTTCCCTCTGCTCTCCAGAAGTATAAAGGAATTCATTTCTGAGCTGAGCGACACCATTAAGGAGAGTTCTATTATCCCCAGATGGTAGGATGATAGGTGAGAATGATGATGGTGGTAAGCAGTTTAACGTGGGTTCCGAACCACGGTGATGGCCCGGCATTCCACACATTCACAAGTTGTGATTAATACATGTCTTGTCAGAGGTGAAGGAAGGGTTTGGCTAACAGATGAATCTGTGCCGGGACCGAGGATTGAACCCCGTACCCCCAACACAGGAGTCTGACACCTTACCCTTAGACCACCAGGTCACCCTTATTCACATTTAAATGCGCTGATGGTATACGGATGAATAAGGTATATTTTAGAGTAAAGGTAACAGCATTTTTACTCAGGGGGAATTGTGAACCAGTGAAGCTGCTTGGGGTTTGAAACCAGATCTCCTTCTCAACTGCAAACCAGACTAAACGAGTTTGATTTTTTAACGTGTGCACCTGCACGAGGAATAAAATATTAGTTGAATAAATCGTTTTTTACATATTTGATAATATTTTTGCGATAGCTCATTTATATATTATGTTTAAGTTTAATTATTATTCACATACCTATCAATTAAAACAAACAGCGCTTGACAAAAGTTTCATGAAGCGTTTATAAATACCAATTACTTATCTTTATATATTCTGATTATTAGGACCCGCTTCAATAACCAAATAGTCTAAAGGGCATCAATCTTTTGTTAGAATGGTCTGCTAATGATGTGAATATCAGCGTTAGAATACCTGTCAGGCATATGGAGGTTTTTCCTAAATGGCTTCCCATAATCCCTCCACGCAAATGAGGGTAATTTAACTGTCAATTGCTTCCTTACTCATCCTTACCCCATTAGAGTAATTACCATATAAGCGCATATATTGTACTTGTGGAAACACCCGATTACAAAATAAAAAAGGGGTTTGTCTTTTGACAGGTTCATTTCCTTCTCTAAATCCAATAGAATGTCAGCTACTTTCAGCAACTTAATATTTTATATCCTGAAATTTCAGCTTATTTTCTTGTTTGAAGATATCCATCAGCTGCGTTCGTGGTATTCATTGTAATCTTTTGTGACGTAATTTGTATTTCCCTATATTTTTATAATTTTTGTGAAAAATTTCCTATTTATTTTTGTCTGAAATTAAGGACTTCGAAGTTAGGCTACCGCGTAATACGCTGTATCGCCGGCCTGACTAATAATACTATTTACAGCCATTCATAAAATAAAAGGACGAAAGGAACAACGGTTAACATTGTTTTAAATAATTTAAATAAGGAATTTTGATTTAAGGAAGAACACTTACCTTTTATTAAACATATTAATTATCCTTCTAAGAAGTTTGTTGACTCTTCATTTATTTGTCGACCATGATTGTTTTAACGCATGCGCATTGCGCAGATCTTTCAAACAAGTGAGTGGCGGATCTCGTGTTTGTAAAAGAAGGAAAAAGAAGAAACAAGGCTATATGTAAATAACTCAAAACTAGCGCGCTTTTCAATTATTACAGATATAAATGAACATTTAATTATTTTATGAAAACATTGTTCACATTCATTGGGATATATTTAAATATTTATATTAAACTTGCATTGTATTTGATTTTTATCCCTAGTCCATACCCAACATTTTATTTTTGTTTTAATATATTAGTTTTCTTTTTTTATATATATATTGGTTTTCTCTTTGGACTTGGAAGTAAAGAATAGAACATTTTTAAATTTGATTTTTGGAAGACTTTCTGAAGGAGACTGGGTCTTCTTCCTCGGTGTTGGTCACAACATGGAGCCAAATCTGTGGAGCTCCTAATTCAAATTATTTTAAAGTGAGTTAACGGTTGTAAATTAAAGTACAAGTAGCAAAAATGGAAAGCTAGGTGTGTGTGCAAGAACTATACTGTTTATTTTCGTTTAAATTGTGGAAGAATTTGCATTACTAAAGTGAAACAAATTTCTGAAGTTGGTGTTTCAATATGGACTAAATTCATGGGTGAGGTCAAACCAACTCTTCAACTTTAAAGTCATGTGAATTTTTTTTTCTCCTATCAAAATCAGAATTCATTTACGAACTTTCAGAAAGACAGACTAATGCATAGAATTAAGTAACATTTGATTTTATGTATAACTATTAATTTTATTGATTATATATTTTTTTCTCTTCTTTTTGGTTTCAACAATACTATTTTATACTTTGTTAAATTAGAATTATAACTAACCGGAATTCCATAGGTAGGATTGGGATTTGGTAAAAAATAAACAACAATAAACCCACAAAAGTGCCAACCATTGTTATTTTATACATTTATTTTTATTGTAGTCTAAATTATATTTTATTTCAACAATCCATTTTTATCTAAATTGTTCATGTTTTTAGTTTTAAGTTTCCCAAGTGGTCTCTAGTATTGAGAGTCGTCGTGCCACTGTCTGAATTAGCCGAGGTAAATGTTTTTCATTTTGATTATTATTTTTCTCCTAGATCCTAGGGGTGGCGCCCAACAATAACACAATTTTTATACATCTTGATGTTAACTATTGTTGTTATGTAAACATATTTAGAAGACACTTAAAGTATACTAGAACTAGTAATATAGATATAGAAATAAATTTTTCGTCTGTAGAACGACTTTATTTTCATATAATATTCTTAGAACTTCTTCATTAGTCACACAATCTGTTCATATTATCATATCTACACTCCTCTAGCAGCACATCTCAAAGATTTGTTTACATATATCTTCCTCTTTTTCCACAGAGTTTTTGTTTTAGCTCTAGTTTATTGATCTACAGAACTAGTTTGTTACTCAGGAGTATCCACTTATTTATAGTAAAGCGTTAATAGCTTGATAATGTACGTATTTACTTATTACTTATCTACTCTATGGGATTAAGAACTCGACTTTCTTACTCTATGACAGAGATGGCCAAACAGTCGATCGCCAACTACCGGTCGACCACCACCGGTTTGGTCGATCGCCTGGTGAATCGATTTTAAAAAATTTATAAAATAAAATGAAATAGATTAGTGATTGCAGATTTTCCTCAAATAAACATGATAAAATCGAAATATTGAAGCTGTCTGACTGATGACCATCTATAATCCTACCTTTGTTTATGGCAAATTAATTATGAGCCCTTATTCAACAAACTATACCAAGATTATGCTGTGTCATGCATCAACTTAAAAGTTAAGTGTTTAGTAAGAATTATTTTTTTCCGGGAAATTAAATAACGTGTTTATTTATGGATGTATATAACTAGATCAAGATATAGATATAGTGTAATCAGGTGGACTGGATATAACTAGCTCAAGATGGGGATATGGTGTAATGAGGTGAACTGGATATAGCTAGCTAAAGATAAGGATAATTTGCAGACTTTTTTAAGTGGGTATCTGAACTTTCAAGCTCCTAATGTCATAGAGTAGATCAATAAGCTTATCTTTTTATTTTGAAAATGTTTTATGAAATAAAAAATAAATGCTATGATTAAAAGGATACAGTGCCATGTAGGAGAAACTACCCACAGGAAATATGGCGTGTCCATTGGAGCTCTCATAAAAATAAAAATGATAATATAAACTTGATTAAAAAACAAAAAGTTTGTTTGTTTGTTTGTTTGTTTGCTGAAATAAATATACACTCGTTAAAATAATTATATAATCACAAGGTACTTTACCCTTGTGTTCAGGGTACCCCTACAGCCTACACCATTGAAGGTTTCATGACTCCCTTTAGTAATTCCCTTTCAATGCCCCCCCCCCTTTTTCCTAATTACCCCTTTCACCGAACCTCTCCTTCTTATAACCTCTTTAATTGGCCCATCATTACCTCTTTAGTTTTCCTCCCTCATTACCTCTTTTATCTCCTCCCCCTCATTAGCCATTTTATCTCCTCCCCCTCATTACCCATTTTATCTCCTCCCCATCATTCATTAACTCTTCTTTCTCCTCTTTCCTCTTTATATCCCCCTCCATTTGTTCCCTCTTAACACTTTTATCCCCATGCTTCTCAAAATATTTTTTTGCCCTCACCTCACCCATTTAACTTTTCTCTAGCATTTTAAACTTGACTTCATTGTTCTTACTAAATATGTATAAAATAGAAACAACTTTCTAGAAGCAGCACACACATTATATGTTAAATTTACATGTATCTGATATATTACAAGGTATAATCCCAGCTTTAAGGTGGGGTGGAAGGAAACGCGAAAAAAGTCAGTGTTTTTTTTTTCAGTTTTTATGGCAAAATATTTTTTTTTTGTCCAAAATAAATAAAATATTGCTTCGGTACAAACATAGTTTCATTTTATTTACATGGTGACTTCAAAATTTATTGAGTATCTGTCTCTTCATTTTAAATGTTTGTCATATAATGCCACCATGACAGATATTCAGGAACTGTTGATGTCAACATGTAAAAAAAGTTAAACTCTGTTCGCACTGGAGCAATATTTTATTTATTTTAGACAAAAGCATGTGTTGCTATAAAAACTGCAAATACACTGACCTTTTCTTACGTTCCCTTCCGTCCCACCTTAAAGAGATTAAGGAGAAATGTTTGTTTCAAACCATGGCTAGTGCTATACTATTGGAGCTCCGGGGGGGTTTAGCATTCGAAAGAGGAAATATATTTTATAAGCGTAGCTGTACCTATTCAGTGAATCACCTTATGTTTTTTTCTCATTTTATAGCAAATATTCATTTAGGTTGGGTTTGAATAATAATTATTACTGCCAGACTGCACCTTCTTATGCTGGCCGTGACGTCATTTGGGGACAATTTGTTTGGCAGGCAGCTTGTTCCCATCTGATGGAAATTTGACGGTCTAAATTGTAACCATAAGTCTATTTTAAAAATTGTTTTCCTCTTATGCATCAAAGTATTATTAAATATCAGTGATACCAGCACTGAATTGACATAAACATTGTGCTGCAAAATAGGAGAATAATATCAAGATGGGGATTTGAAACCTGACATCAATGAAATCCCAAATAGCTCAGCCGATAGAGCGGTTGGCACGTAACGCTGGAAGCCCAGGTTTCAAATCCATGTCCTTGGGGTAATTTTTCTATATTTTCACAAATAATCCCTCAAAATTTCATGCAAAAAAAACATGTATTTTTTTTAAACTAGAGCTATCTTATTTGTCCTTTGTAGAAAATACCATTTATACGCACAGACAACCGATAAGTGTGGATCAGTAATTATAGATTGATTCTTGTATTAAGAATATAGATAATTAAAAGGTTTCAGTAATTTAAATGAATCTAAATTAGATTTTCGCTTCAGCAACTAAGCTTGGCGTATGTTTTTATACCATCCCATTTTATTTTGTATATCTTTTGTAAACTTTTATAAACAAGTGTTTATTTTTAAAAAAATAGTTCAATTGCATTTTTCACGTAAGGTAAATTAGGGAAATTGACTCTCTTTATTATAAATTAAATTTAAATATATGAATGAATATCACCGGCTTCGGTAACTATGTGGCCTAACGCACTTCTCTCGCAGTAGACCAGACTGCCAAAGACGGGGAGATCAAGGTTCGAATCTCGATCGGGTGTACTGAGGGTGGGTTTTCAAAATAGTTTTTCCACCCTACCTCCACGCAAATTCGGGTACACTTTCTCTAAATATAACCTTACTAATCCCTAACACCACTAGAGTAATTAGTACATAAGCGTATAACCTGATCGGGTAGTAAGATGATTCTAAAAACATGGAAAACAACTATTTTTTGTCCGAATTCTCCCTTTAGTCGTGGTTCAAAAGAAAGTTACAATCAAAATTAAAAGATTAAATTAATTTTACACATAGATATAAATACAAATAAAATAATTATAATATTTATTGTATCGTAACTAACGACTGTAAATACCCGGCTAATACGTATTTGCTCGTAAGTAAGTATTTACACCATAAATTAAATTAAATATAATACCAAGTTAAAGTTAAACAAATCTCCCAACACAAAAGATTTATTATAATACAAAAAAAAAACTTTTCTCTTTTCCTTGTTTTTCCATGTAGAGAATTAAAAGGTGAAACATTTTTGCTCATTGTTGTTCATTAACCAACTTACTAAACTCGAAGTGTGTTTAATCATGGTTAAATCATATAACATAATATGTTGATCATCCAACAAAAAAAAATTCTTCCGGACAACACCTCAAAAATTCACAATTTTCCGATAATATGGATTAAAATAAATAATCTTTATTAAAAATAAGACTTGAATATGGTGCAAACTTTACTGAAAAATGTTGTCGTCATAGAAGATTAAAGTAAAAGGGAATAAAAATAATAACAAAGAAGAGATAACCTTATCACCTAGTTTGTATCTTTCATAATTCGCGAGTTTGCATAACCAAATCAAGATCATCTGATGACAATAAAAAATAACATATCGCCTCTCATAGTTCTTATTCTGACCTTTGTCCGCGCTGCCGGTATTGTCGACAGCCAAAAGATATCGATCGATCTAAATCTTCCCCTTGTTTATGCCTTTCGTCATAGTAACCGTACCAGTTAGTAAACGTTTGCACGTGAAGTTGTTTGAGCTTGGTGTTTACCCTCAAAGCAACTGTTCGCTCTTAATTGTGTATCAGAAGGAAGAGAGAGAGAGAGAAAGAGAGAGACTATTTCACCGTGAAGCAATGTGCAGTGAAATGACTTTCTCGACCGTTAAATTGGCCCATCAATTACGAGAACATGACGAGAAGATGGCGACGATCAGAAAGAGGAAGCTTGCCTGCCTTGTAGCCCATTATCTCAACGAGGAGGGCTACTTTGACACCGCCAAAGCCTTCTCAGTGGAGGCCCGCAACCACAGCCAGTATCAAGTTTGTGACAACATCTGCCTTGAGACAGTTCTGCAGGAATATGAAACCTACTTCCAAGTGAGATTCCAAAAGTTCCCTAAGATTTACAAGAGAGTGGTCGACCTTTCTGTAGTTCCGGAACAGCTGCATCCTTCCTTTAAAACCAAAGTTTCGATCAAGAACCGTATCTCAAACGAAGAATCTGTCAAAAACGATGCAACGAGAAATATGCCGAATATATTGCCAGACGGTATCAAACTTAATGCCAAGAGTTCGTCATATCCTGCGATCAGACAACGCAACGCCGTTACTTCATCGAACGATGGTCTGCTACCGTTTGGTATGACAATAATACCCCTATCCGAACCACGGGTCCGCCCGCCGACATCAGAAACTGATAGTAATTCCATCAGAGAAGGTGTCACACAGTGCGAGTTTACTACGAGTCTACCTGGTGAGCTAATGGAATTCGTCAACTACATCTCAAGAGAAACGATCACAGAGAGCTTGGACACACGATGGGAGGATGTCGTTGGGCAAGATGAAGCTAAAAGGGTGCTTAAGGAAGCTGTTGTGTATCCTGTAAAGTATCCTGAACTGTTCTCTGATAAAATTACCCCTTGGAAGAGTATTCTACTCTACGGACCCCCTGGTACAGGTCAGTGGACAAATTATGTTTATGATCTAGTGCCAGTACAGACCAAATAATTTAGTTGTGGTATTAATTCACTGACCACCTCTGTTATCTAGTGGTCGTAATTCCTGGCTACAGATCCAGAGGTCACAGGTTTGATACCCGATGCTTCTAGATTTTTCTGTGGAATGGTGGGTCTGAAACGGGGGTCAACTCAGCCTCGTGAGGACAATTAATATTATTGAGGAGCTATTAACCCAATAAATAATGGCTCCAGTTTATAAAACTGAGAATATTATTATTTTATTATTAGTATTTAGCACCGCGTCTTACTACCCGTTCGGGTTATACGCTTTAAGTACTAATTACGCTAATGGATTAGGAATTGGGCAGGTTGAATTAGAGGAAGTGAACCCGCATTTGCGTGGAGGGAGAGTGGAAAACCATTTAGGAAACCCCCCCCCCAGTTCACCCGACCGAGATTCGAACCTCGATCTCCCCGTCCTCAGCGGTCGAGCTCAACGCGACTGGCGCGTTAGCCAATTACACCACCGAGGTGGGTCAACTGAGAATAGTATCCATAATATTCGTAGGGCTGACCACATGACACCCTCTATCTAAATGGTGGCACTATCTTCGCCAACATTCGGCATCAGCTAGATTGATATAGGCTAGCTTACTTGTGGACTTACACTTTGGATTGTTTTAGTAATTAGTTAATTGTTTGTTTAAATAAGTATTCTCTATTAATTCTAGTCAACGTACGACCAAAAATCATAACGTAGTACCTACCGTTAAGAAAAAAGGATGTAGAGGGTGCAATTAAAAAAGGGAACTGTAGGCCAGAATGCTTGACCATAAAATGAAAGGTCGCAGTTGGGTAACCTGTTGCATATCATGTAAAATAAAATATTTGTATTCCATAAAAACATTATTTTTTCCCCTATTCTTAGGAGAGTGATGGTATTCCTGTATTATATTTAAATTAAAGCCCTCTAGTCCCACTGTACCATAGACAAGAAACAGTTCAATTTTCTTAGTAAAGGCCTTATAAATCAGTGTATACATATTATATGATAATTACTCTATTGAGGTGGGGATGAGGAAGGAAGTATTTTAGAGGTGATCTACCCGAATTTGCATGGAAGGAGAGTGGGAAACTGTTTAGGAAAAACCACCCTCAATAGACCCTACCGAGATTCTAACCCTGATATCCCCGTCTTCAGCGGGCCAGTTTATATCATGTGATTGATGTCTTAGACAATTTGTCCACTGAAGCGGGTTTGTCAGATATAAAAGTTACTAGAACTACTTTCACGTATCATACGTCAAGTCTTGTGATTTGAAACAGTAACTTTTGATAGATAGTATTAAAACTATAATAGTAATATTGTATGAATTCTTAGCTCAGTTGGTAACGTGATTGGTTTTTTAATTTAGAGTCCCAGGTTTGATTCCCAGCATATCCGAAAAAATTATCATAGTTGAAATGTGGTTTTCCTCTTTCACAGCGATGAATTAAAGGCCGTGGTTGGATGTTGTGTCTGTTCTATATTTAAGTTGGATTACAAGTTGTGTGCTGATTTAATTAGTCGGTTCAGAAAGTACACGTTAAATATCTCAAATATATGGAGGAAAAATAATTATTAAATTTATAAGAAAACTTTAGGTAGGAAAATGGCAATATAAATAATAATTGTATATTACTAGCAAAGCTTATAAGATGAAAATGATATTTTAGCCAGGTACGGTACCCTCATGCTATACCCTTTCATGTAGCCTATAATTTCATTGTACTCTACAACGTCAAGATCCCCGAATCACCGGTAGGTGAGGATTCTGTAATAGCTCATTAAATATTATTTGAATCTTTTTATACGTCCGTCATCAATGGTAGATCATTGGAGTGCACTAATCCAAGGGGCCTAGGTTCTATTCCAGTGTACAAGTGTCCATTTTAAAAACTTAGAAATCAATTTTACATTAGTTTGTAAATTTTGTTTCTATGTTCATTGCATGGAAAATTAAATTTCCAAAAAACCCTTCCTATTATTATTATTATCATCACCACGTATTACTACCCGTTCAGGTTGTACGCACTTACAATAATGTGTAATCGTAGGGTGATTGTGAGATGAAATGGAGGACCTACAGTTTAACGTGGGATCCGAACCATGGCGGAGGCCTGGCATTCCACACATTCACAAGTTGGGATTCATACACGTCTGGTCAGGGGTGAAGGAAGGGTTTAGCAATCAGATAATTTGTGCTGGGACCGAGGATTGAACCCCGGACCCCCAACACAGGAGTCAAGACACCTTACCCTTAGACCCCCAGGTCACACCCCTACCTATTAAAAGTGAGCTGCAACTTTTTATTCTGACCTTGACAGTCACTACTAACATTAATATAATTCCTGCCAAGTTCAGTCATTCGTTCTAATTGCCAACCTAAGCCCTGCGCGTCGTTCTTGATTCAACTCCCAAGGTAAGACGACGCTGGCGAGGGCGGTGGCCACGGAAGGGAAGACTTCTTTCTTCAACGTCTCCGCGAGTTCTTTGGTCAGCAAGTGGCGAGGAGAGTCCGAGAAAATGGTGAGGGCGCTGTTTGAAGCGGCGAGACGTCAAGCGCCCTCTACTATCTTCCTGGACGAGCTGGATGCCCTGGCTTCTCGCAGGGGGTGTCCAGGGGAGCACGAGGCGTCCAGGAGACTCGCCGCTGAGATTCTAGTGCAGATGGATGGGCTGATGTCCCGGTCAAAGGACCAGGTGTTCCTGCTTGCTGCTACCAACATCCCTTGGGAGCTTGACGTGGCCATACTCAGGTGAGGACTCTTCACGGCTCTTTTAAGATTAGTCGCATCGACTTTTTCTATCCGCATTCGTAAATAGTATTTGTTTTCTGCTTGCATAAACTTTACGTTCGTGTAAAGTTCAATTCATGTTGACGTAACGGTTCTCCTTGTCTTGTTAAACGGAATCCATTATGATTCAGTCTGTTCATTCAATTTTCACCCGCCTCGGTGGCGTAGTTGGCTAACGCGCTAGTCATGTTGAGCCCGACTGCTGAGGACGGGGAGATCGAGGTTCGAATCTCGGTCGGGTGGACTGGGGTGGTTTTTCCTAAATGGTTTCCCAATCTCCCTCCACAAAAATGCGGGTTCACTTCCTCGAATTCAACCTTCCCAATTCCTAATCCATTAGCGTAATTAGTACTTAAAAGCGTATAACCCGGACGGGTAATAAGATGCGGTGCTAAATAATAATAATAATAATAATTTTCACTAATTGTGAAATTTATCCAGGTAACTTCCACGTTATGTGAACTTTAAGTGAAGGCTACTGCCTGTTCTGCACTTAATACCAGTGCTGAAGAAACTGAAGGTCTTCAGGGGAAAAGCTTTATCTTAGCTAGCTCTCAGTTAACTGTTGCCAAATCTCCTCGATCTCGGTTATGTCTGTGGGTGGTTTGCTGTAAGAAGGAACTACTGGCAACCTCGAATAACACAGTGTTGTGAAACTTGTCTTATATTTGAGGGGATATGGACCACACGAAAACAAGAGAATGACAACGCTGTTTTCCAGTTGTAACCATGCAGTTCCCTCTTCAATGATGTCTTATGTAGCTAGACAATCACGTTGGAGCAACGTAAACAGGGCTATTTAGTACCCAATTAGTTTGTTTATGGCAATCGGACTAATTCTTTGGTAGAATTAGTCCACGTCTCGCGAACTATGAAATACCGTGGTCTCTTATTAAACTGTATTCTGTATATACAACAAAGCTTCTATTGAACATTCTTGCAACATAATCACCCCTAAATTAATCGGGTGTCATTTTATTGATCTAATTGTAAAACCCTGTCTTACCCGGGTAAAATTAATGATCCTTTTACATAAATTACTTTGTGTTGAAGAATTTTAGAGCAAATGATTCACATAATTAAAGTAGTCGGGCTTGTAATGTAGCAAGAAGTAAAACATTTTTCTATTTGGGTACCTTTAATTTACACTTAGACATGGAGATCTGAAACATTTCATATGTACTATTTGTTTTGTAATCACCCACACAAGAGGTCATGCACTCTTTAGGCGTAAGACTCGCTCTCTATATATATGTATATATATATATGTGGGTGTGTGTATGGTTTTATGGCAAACTTGGGGACATGAAAAACTTAAACTTTGTAATACTACTCAAAGAAATCAGTGGGTGTGTATTTCCTGAAAAGATTTTCATGGTGCTATGTTTGTAATACTGCGTTTTTTCGCGCACTCAATTTTACAATGTACATACCTTCATAAAAAACCTTACAGCGGTCCTGAAAGATTCCCAACACCTTTCACTATAGGAACACTTTTTTTTTACTTTCTCTTTATTCATCCTAAATCTCATCTGTTTCCGTGTTTTAAACACCTTTCACAGTCTCGATGGTGGCCTCACCGGTGGTGATTTAATTCCTAAAAATGTCATAGTTATACCCGCCTCGGTTGCCGATTGGTCTAGGTCAGGCGTCACTCTTCTAATAGCCTGGACTGCTGATAAAGAGGACATTGAGTTTAGAATCCCGGTTGGGTGCACTGAAGGAGGGTTTAGTAAATGGTTTTCCCTGCAAATGCGGGTACACTTACACTAAAGTGAGGTGACCTGGTGGTCTAGGAGTAAGGTGTCAGATTTCTGTGCTGGGGGTCCGGGGTTAAATCCTCTGTCCTGGCACAGATTTATTTGATTACCAAACCCTTCCTTCACCTCTGAAAAGACGTATATTAATCACAACTTGTGAATGTAGGGAATACCAGGCCTCCACCGTGGTTCGGATTCCACGTTAAACTGTAGGTCCTCCATTTCATCTCAACAATCACCCTACCATTGCACATTAGCGTAAGTGCGTGTAACCCGAACAGGTAGTAAGACGCGCTGCTAATAATAATAATAATACACTAAAGTGAACCTTCCTCAGAATTTTGATTTTAGCACTGCGTCTTACTATCCATTCGGTTATACGACTATATACTAATTACACTAATGAGTTGGGTATTAGGAAGGCTTAATTTAGATTAAACGCACCCGAATTGGCATGGAAAGAGATTGGAAAACCATTTAAGGAAAAACACCCTTAAGTTCATCCGACCGATATTGAACTTATATCTTCTCGTCTTCCACAGTCTAGTCCAACACGAGATTAGCGCGTTAGACCATGCGGCCACCTAAACTCGACAGATTATTGTTAATTTCCCATGGTAAATTTTGACTAAGAGAAATCGTAGTTTAACTAACAAACTATATTTTAAATCTCTTCCCAAGGATAATAATTTATCTGACAGCTAAAAATCTACCAGTTCTTCTTTCACGTATCCAAACGTCAGGTCATGTTATTCGCAGCTGTAAATTTCGTTAAATATAATCAATACCTATCAATACTTGATTAATATGACAAATTGTGAATAATTTTAGCAAAATGAGATGTTTGTATCTTCTAAAATGTCCTTTCTGTAAAATTTGAGTTGTAAAACCAATGGGAACATAATACTAGCACTTTTTGTTATAAAGCTTATCAAAAGTTGTCAAAATAATCCCCCATAATAATGGTAAAGTAATTATATTGTAATGTTTTGCACAGTTATTTACAAATACACATCGCCCAAATTGGTATGTAGATTTAATGTTATTTAATACCACTATGAGAGCTAATATCATTCAATGGAAATTAAATCATTGACAAATCTAATTAGTGAAATATCAAATTACATTCATGTAATAATAGCAGTTTAACTCTATTGCATAATAATTATTTTAAATGACTTACGATATTACGGTACTATGCGAGTAGACATTTTTAACCATGTTTTCTCTTAAAATATATTTTTATTCAAATCGTTAAGGTAGGATGGAAGGGGACGCGAGAAAAAAAAGTGTTTTTGCAGTTTTAATGGAAAAAATTTTTTTTTGCCCAAAATAATAAAATCTTGCTCCAGTACAATCATAGGATTTAATTTTCTTCCCATGGTGAGCTCTAAGATGTATTGAATATCTGTCAAGGGTTTCTTTTAATTTAATGACCAATTTTCTCTTCATTTAGAAAGTTTATCATCTAATGCCGCTAAGACCTTGATGGATATTCAGGAACTGTTGATATCAACATATGAAGAAAATTAAAATTTATGTTTGTACAAGAGAAAAAGTTTTATTTATTTTAGCCAAAAAAAATGTTTTGTCATAAAAACTGCAAAATCACTGGATTTTTCTCACGTCCATTTCCATCCCACCTTTAGTAACGATAGAACTAGCTCAGTGGTAGTAGTGTCAGGAGCTGTGGAGTTGAGTTCAAGCCCCGATTTATTGAACTGGAGGTGATTTTCTATACTCTCTCCAAATGTGCGGTGGTAACTCTGGTGGTAATTACCCTTGGCCACCTTTACAAAATAAACTATGTTTTTGATGATCTTTGTATTAAGAGTAACAATAAAACATGTTTTTTTTTAGCATCACATATTACTACCCGTTCGGGTTATACGCCTATGTACTAATTACGCTAGTGGTATTAGGGATGAGGAAGGTTATATTTAAAGGAAGTGTACCTGCATTTGGGTGGAGGGAAAGGGGAAAACCATTTTGTAAAACCCCCATCAGTACACCCAAACTATATTCGAACCTCGATATCCCTGTCATCAGCAGTCTAATCTACTGCAAGAGTAGCGCGTTAGATCATGCGGCCACAGAAGCAAGTGAAAATGTTGTATCTTACTACCCATCCGGGATACGTACATTTTGACTACGCAAGTATTGAAGGAATGAGGTGAGAATCTTGATATTACGAGTAAATATACCTATATTAGCGTAGAATGTGGGGAATGCCAGGCCTCCACCCTGGTTCGGATTCCACGTTAAACTATAGGTCCTCCATTTCATCTCACAATCACCCTACCATTACACATTAGAGTAAGTGCGTATAACCCGAACAGGTAGTAAGACGCGGTGCTAATAATAATAATATATTATCGTGGAGAGATAAGAGTGGTAAACGGTTTTCGAAACGCTACACTATACTAAGTTGGATGAGTTTGAAATTAGTACACATTGATGCAAGTATGTTGTTTAAGATTATCTTTTGTATGATAATTTGGTAAATATATTAAATATAATAATAATATTGAGCGTCTGGGTTACATCAATCGTAGTCCAGTAGTGGAGAGACTACCCAGTACTAATGTACCGTTGTCCAGGGGACGCCCTAATGAACTAATCGTACATCCTTTCCGTGGAGGCTCGTTCCATGTCCCGATGAGATGAGATGATGGTGATAGTGAGTATGAGGGTGTGGAACCAGTGGAGGTTAATACATTCTATTTCTTACCTTTATTGAAACTGTTGTAATTGACATTTTTAATGTATAATAAAAGCATAAACCACGTTGGTGGTCACTTGGCCTAAAGGTCAATCTAATTTAAACCTGCCTGCATTTAATCAATAGGGTTATAATTCCTGCTAGATGTATAGAGAATTTTCTTTTACTATAATTATAGGTGTCGACACTCCCTCCAAGAAAATTCGGGTACATTTCTTCTATATTTATTCTTAGTATTCCTTACTACATTATTGTAATTAATTAATATACGTCATACATCCTAGTTTAGTCATTACGTGTCTTTCTACTGAGTTAAGGGTCTTGTGTTCGATTCGATATATGGCTGAAATTGTAATTTTTAATTTCTTCTTTTGTAAGGGTGAACCACTGGTCGGGGGACTGGTTGTTGTGTCTCTTCTAGATTTAAGTTAGTTTATAAGTCGTGTGCTGGTATTATGTCACTTCATAGTAGGATTGTTAAATACCTTTAAAAAAATATGCAAATACGTGTAATCTTACTGGTTAGTGAGAAGCGTCGAGAAAAAAATAATAGGAATTTTTAAATTATTGTTTTAATTTGTTTGTAAAATAACGTAAATAATATATTTGTACTCCTAGTTACATTTTTATTTTTTCATTTATTTGAGTTACTTAACGTGCACTTTCCGAACTGATAATTTCTATGAGCACCAGCAAAAGAACCTACTTAATTTGTCAGGAAATGAGATCTCGACTGGGTTTGAACCTACGAACATCCGCTCCTAAGGTGAGAAATTTACCCCAAGATCCATTAGATAAATTCTCCTCAAAATAAATGATTCTATACACAATTATACTGCGATATAAACTAATTTAGGATCCGCGTGGTGGTTAGGTTAGAGAGCATAGTTGCCACATAGCTGAAGTTTGCAGGTTACTTCTCAATGACTGTCAAGAAATCTGACAACGTGCATCGGTTACTTTGACAAATACCCATCACGGAATGATTGAACATGTGACGAGCCTCCACTACCCACTAAGTCTGCGCTGACTTCAATCCTAAAGCAGTTTAAAACTCACTATAACTTTCTGTTGAATTCTATAAATATATATGGTTTTGATTTATTTCAGACGTTTCGAGAAGAAAGTCCACGTATCACTTCCAAACGAAGACGAATGTTTGAAGATGATTCAGAAATACCTTCCACCCGTAATAAACGGTGACCCTGAGGTCACTTCAGAGGTGGACTACGATTATTTAGTTAAATATGTGGCAGGCTACTCAGGGTCGGACATAAAGACCGCTTGTAAAGAAATGATCTATAAAAGTATGGGGGATGTTTTTAACATTTTGGAGACAGGACCAAATGAAAGAACCTTTTCTAAAATACATTTTAAGACCATTAAGACAGCAGACGCCATAGAAGTTTTTGAAACTATTAAGCCTTCTGTATTACATCTCTCTCATAAATACCACTCATTTGAAGAGCATCAGGTAATGCGTTGAATGTTTTTTATTAAATGTATAAAAACAATTAATAGAAAAATACATTTTCTTAATGTATAAAATAATTGTTTATATTTTGAGGTAGAAGTTGAGATTAAACTTTACTTAATTTATACATTAAAATGTTCATTATTGAATAGTATTGAACCTAGAATTTAAATACAAAATTACAATATGGTAACCATTTCAAATGCATCAATTTCAGTGTTTGATGTCCGGAGCGGAATTTGTTGTCACTGCTTCTTGTAATCTATTCAGGGTACACACATTTTAAATAATTACGCTGTTAGGGAAGAAAAAAAAATGTTTAATTTAGAGGAAGTGCTCTGGCATATGTGTGGAGAGAGGGTAGAAAGGGTTGGGGAAAAGGACTATTTAACTAGAATTAACAAAATAAATTTTTATTGGTTTCGTTAATTAAAGTTAACGAAATAAATTGTTATTGGTTTCCTTTCCATGTCAACTATTATCTAAATTGTAGATTTGGTCATTAATTAATATTATTATTAATATTATTTATAAATATTATATTCTAGACCAGAATATATTTTTTAAATAAATATATTATTATTATTATTATTATTATTATTATTATTATTATTATTAGCACCGCGTCTTACTACCCGTTCGGGCTATACGCACTTATGCTAATGTGTAATGGTAGGGTGATTGTGAGATGAAATG
>CABEEJ010004249.1:30000-33955 GCA_901482245.1 Timema douglasi
GCTTTGTTCGCATTTAATTGTGAAGTTGTGAAATACTAAATTTTATTTTATACCTCAAATTTATCACCCTTTTAAAAAAAGCGTGATGTGATTATTAAAAAATATAGAATAACACTTAAAGACTTATTTTAAAATGGCTGTGATTTTTTATTTATTCCACCTTTTGTTAGAAAGGAATGTGTGATATAAATAAATCAATTAAAGTACTCATAGTTTTGATTTAAAACTTTTTCTGGAATCAACATTCTACAAAATAAGAAAACGTTATCTCAATGAGTTGTGGCCTGGCAGATGAAGATAAGTTTCATATTAAATTTAATTAAATATTTAAAATATGGAAACTTACTTTAAACATTGACAATGCGCAATAAATAAATATAAAAGTGCGGTTTTTAGAATTATATAGATACATTTTACCTATAAGCAAAACTTTCTGCATAGTACATGGATATCCTACTTTGAAAATGTTAAGTTGGCGTTGAAACGAACCATCAATGTGAACTTGTAAAGAAAGGGGAAAATAATGACATTATTAAAAAAAATATCATTGAATTATTAAATTGGTTTTAAAATTAATAAGGCTAAAATTTGTTCAGAATGTATTATTTAAAAACCAAACAAAAATACATTGAAAATATAAAATTGGTTTTAAAATTAAAAATTCATAAGGTTCAATTTTGTTTAAAGCTATGCAGTAAAATAATCTTAAATGGCGGATTTTAATTATCTTGAATATTAATAGTTAAATCTTTCGTTTTTTTATTAACATCTCTATGGATATAGTTGATTTGTTTCTCTATACTTTGCTATGAATATATAACAAAAGATACGGGATCACAATGAAGCCTAATTTGCATGGACTCGGTCGGAAATATTTATCGTATTGCTCCTTTACAAATTTGCATCACAAAGCGACGTCATTTCTGATTGCGGAGAAATAAAATTTCCGATTTTTATTCTACCGATAGTGCTAGTCCTGGTTCTTTCATATCTCAAAGGCTGTTGAGAATAATGGATTGAGTCACACTTTAATCACAGGTTGTTTAAAGATTTGAAATAAGAACTAGGATTCTAAAAATTACAAAAACGAAATGTTTTAACATAGCTTGTTTTCTTCAACTTTATATCCCTTAAACCTTTGGCGTAATTAGTGCATAATGAGTGCATAAGCGTATAACCAGGACGAGAATTAAGACGTGATGATAAATAAAAAATAATGCCCTTCCCAATCACACGTGGCCATGTGGTTTAAGGCGTCAGTCTCACATGGGACCCGGCTGCCTGTGAGATTCTGAAACTCTCCATATATTGATTTATAACTGTTATGAATCCGTAATGTAAATAATGCGGGTTCCTTTTTTCTAAACAACTTCTACTCATACCTAAACCCTCAAACATTTGTACAGTTTTATAACAAAATATCATTTTTTTTAACCAACTCAATACTATATTGTTTTAAAAGATACATTTAGTTTGATTTCCTACACATATTAATCTAAAACTTTGTTGAAAAATATGTCAGGGGCATCACGGAATTTTAACAGGACTTTTATCGTATCAAAAAGTGAATGTTAAATTTAGCTATGATCATGATATTTAAGAACTGTTGAGATTACTAGAAAATTAAACAAAACGTGTCTATTAGAGCCATATTTTATTTAATATCGAGCAAAATTGTCTTATTGCTATAAAAACTGTAAAGGCCCGTTCCCGCGGCGCGTGTTTGGACGGATTAGGCGCGTAGATGCGTCATTAGAGGTCGTTGGACCGATAGAGGCGCTGTGGCTTGTTACGTCTCGGGCGTCCCCGTGAATCGTCGGTAAATTCTTGAAACATCAAATAACTGTGGTTCGTCTGATGGCGAGCTAGTAGTGGTTCGGCAACGTGTTCCTTCCTCAGGCACGAGTAGAGCAAACCACGCGTCGTGAGAATGGTTAGGCTCGTAGATTTACGAACCACGAGCCGTTCGCGACTTTCCATACAACAGGCCGTGGGAACAAGGCTTAAGAATACAATACATATTAACTATAGTTCATTAACATCCTATTTTCAATTAACGCTTCTTAGTAACCGTTTAGTTTGTACGTATAAATACTAATCATGCTAGTGTGTAATAGATGACTGTAGACTTTAGATAAAATGAACCAGCATTTGTGAAGGATAGTAGTAATTTAGGACAAACTATCCTAAGAACACCTGAACGGGATTCGTACCCTACCCCCTCCCACCCCCTTCCTCAGAAAACTAGACTAAATGTGCCTGACACGTATACAACGTGCTTATCAGTGCAGGTAACTAAGCTGTTAAGAATAATATCGTATTAAAGGTATGTGACATTTTCACAATTGCGGTTTTATATTATTATTATTATTATTATTATCACCACGTCTTACTACCCGTTCGTGTTATACGCACTTACGGTAATTTATAATGGTAGGGTGATTGTGAGATTAAATGAAGGACCTACAGTTTAACGTGGGATCCGAACCACAGTAGAGGCCTGGCATTCCCAAGTTGTGATTAATACACGTCTTGTCAGAGGTGAAGGAAGGCTTTGTCAATCAAATAAATCTGTGCCGGTACCGAGGATTGAGCCCCGGACCCCCAGAATATAAGACCGATACCTTACCCATAGAATCTTCTTCTTCTTTTTTTATTCTGCCAAAAGCCTGATTGGATTTTATTTATATCCATCTGAAGCTGGTCTTGCATGCGGCGCTTCAATTGGTTAGTACTGCCCGCACGATCTGGTATAAATCTCGTGTACTAGGGGAGTTCAGAATGCGAGGGTGGACCATTGCCTCCCACACTATAGTTTCTATGAGCGAGAGTGAAATGTCCAAACAATGTTGTCAGAAAAGGTATTTTCACATAACTTACAGAGTTATTTTACATGCTACAAATGTAATAGGACCAACGGCCTTACATCCCCTCCAAAGGAATATATGTACTACGGATTTAGATCGCCCAAGAAAAGTCCGTCAACCATGGCTGGGTTTGAACCCACGAATACTGAGTGCTAAGGCGAGCACTTTACCTCAAGACCACCGAGGTTGACATTTATTATTCCTATATTTCAATAATATTAAAAGTTAGATTGTCTGTCATGAGCAATGCGCGATACCTACCGCATGGAAGGACCTGAAATTTTAAAATTCAATAGCCTCTGTACCCGCCTCGGTGGCGTAGTTAGCTAACGCGCTAGTCGTGTTGATCTCGACTGCTGAGGACGGGGAGATCGAGGATCGAATCACAGTCGGATGAACTGGGGGTGGTTTTTCCTAAAATGGTTTTCCACTCTCCCTCCACGCAAATGCAGGTTTAAATCCTCTAATTCAACCTCCCCAATTCCTAATCCATTAGCGTAATTAGTACTTAAAGCGTATAACCCGAACGGGTAGTAAGACACGTTGCTAAATAATAATAATAATAATAATAATAGCCTCTGTATTCGACCGTGTGAACCTCAAAGTAGTAATGTTAAAAGTTTTGATTAAATTTTTTTCAAAAAATTAAAAACCATGTCGGGTCTCGGGCAATTTGGGGCTTTAAGGCATTCAATCTAAAGTTAACTTACACGTACATTCATTAAACTAAATTCATTTATCCTGAGTAGCGTCGGGTACTTTAACAAGAGGTTGAACAATTTTACATCCCGATACTAGGTCTTATTACTATCTACAAATAATTAAATATTTCTCACATCATATCAATGCCAATTGATTAACTCAACTTTGCGAACTTAAAAACCGTCGTCTAACTTTAGTTAGTATAAATTATTATTATTTATTATTATTAGCACCGCGTCTTACTACCTGCTCGGGCTATACGCACTTACGCTAATGTATAATGATAGGGTGATTGTGAGATGAAATGAAGGACCTACAGTTTAACGTGGAATCCGAACCACGGTGGAGGCCTGGCATTCCTCACATTCACAAGATGTCTTGTCAGT
>CABEEJ010004249.1:34362-50000 GCA_901482245.1 Timema douglasi
AGATTTATCTGATTACCAAACACTTCCTTCACCTCTGACAAGACATCTTGTGAATGTGAGGAATGCCAGGCCTCCCCCGTGGTTCGGATTCCACGTTAAACTGTAGGTCCTCCATTTCATCTCACAATCACCCTACCATTACACATTAGCGTAAGTGCGTACAACCCGAACGGGTAGTAAGACGCGGTGCTAATAATAATAATAATAATAATATTTACATCATTCACCCACACTTGGATAGTGGCAATTTCTATGGTTTAGGATAGGTCGGTTAGGTTAGGCTATGTTAGATTAGTTTGTTTGGCTTGGTTAAGTTAGGATAGGTTAGGTTGGTGGAATACAAATCTTAAAATGAGACATTTCAAATGTTAGCACACTGCTACGATCCATCGTAATGTCTAATTTTGGAATTAATGTTTCAAAATAAAATACCTATAGGAACTTGCTTAGTTTTACAAATATTATTCAAAGTTATCCAAGTCTTGCCGGTTAGCCTCAATATCATCCGGATAAGGTCGGAAATGAGATCAATGAAGGGCTTATTCCAAAAGATGACCCTTGACAAAATTACAACTTTTTCAGGAGACACAAAAATGTGCGTCACTTTATGTTGGTGCGGTCAATTAAACTGATTGTGTTTTCTTTAAAAGGGCTTACCAAAAGTCGTATTTTTGGTTGTATTTCAGTATAATACATTTAATATCGACTCATAAAAAATTATATGTTATGTGTTTTGTTGTTCTTGTAGGAATACTATGGTAAAAAGCACATCTTAAGCTATTTTTACTATAAAAAGCATACATTTAATTTTAAATGGCTCAGCTGACTTTTAAATCAATTGATGAAATCAAATCAAATTCACATTGATAAAAATATATTTGATACCGTATTAAAAAGGGAGAATTTTTCTGCAAAAACAACACTTCTCCATGACAAATGAGGTTTTTGTAGGAACTCCATGACAAATGAGGTTTTTGTAGAAATTCTCCATGACAAGTGCTGTTTTTTGTAGAGTCACTGATCTAAGCTCTAGCCTTTTTTTTATACTATGACAAAAGCTATTTTTGCGAGAAATGTTTGTTACAAACTGTAGACAAGACAATAATGAACATGTGTACAAATAAATCTCATTTTGACCAAAAATTATTATTACTTTCTACGTATTTATGATTCTACCCACTTCACTTGGATAATACTGACATCTCCCGGCTAATATCGACATTATCTAGATTTCACACATCACCCGTAAAATATCATATATCGTCACCCGATAATGCAAGTGTTCTATCTCCAAAATTGTTAAATTTGAGATATTTAGTACTTACGTCTATTTAGAATGCACATGATTCACCTGCGGTGAAATTGAGACTACTATTAAATTACATACATAATTAGATACAAACTCGAGGTGTTATCTAGTAACATTGGTTTTATACACAAGGTCAAACTTCAATGCTCTTTTACACAAAAGTGGAAAATTGGACATAGAACATTCTCGGGTGACGATATATATGGTAGCTCACTTTGCTTGGTTCTCACAAGTAGATCGTAGTGGTGTAGACCTGAGTGAGCTGAAAACATTCCATATCAAGCAGAGTGGGCCAAGCGGATAGCACTTACATACTGTGATACGGCTCATAGATCAAGTGACCACGTTTGTATATCACGGGCGTTTGAACACACTATATAACAATCTGTTCTTTGACGTACTGAATGTACACATTTATAAACATTTGCGCGAGGTACACACCTAGTTTTAATTACTTTTCCCTTTTGTTCGTAGCTTTGACACGTTTTAGCAGCGCTTGAGTTAACCTCATAATGATATACTCCAAATATCCCATGTAACTTTTCCACTCGATACCTTCGACAAAGATACGAACTAGTGCCTGACACGGTGTGAGTGCCAGATCTCTCTCCTCTACCGAACGCACCAATGAAACGCTCCATAGAGAGATTGTGACGCGCGTGAAGTATTAATCTCCCGTGAACGGAACGATGCACTCCTGTATTGATCATTTAATTAAACCGAAAGTTTGTTTTGGATTCGGCTCAATGGACAATTTTCGATATAGAAACATACGCACCTATTTGACAGCGGATGTTATATTACAATCAAAATCGTTGGAGGCTTTTTATATATGATGCTGACATTTAAAGCTTTGTTTGCTGAGGAATTAGAATTGTATGATTGCTTGCTTTAGAAACTGATACATATTGGAACGATTCAGCTTAAAGTTGACAATTTCAAATAATGTTAAAGTTTGATATTGCAGATATAGCGTAGTAATGAGAACTTTGCTAATAAAAAATTGTATCAAAATCCTACAATGTATCTTGAGAGTTAAGACACAGATATGTTGATCTAGAAAATAACAGATTTATGATCATAATTAAGTTGTAATTTAAAGTGGATACTATATAATGTGATGTTGAAAAATAATAAAAAAAATGCATTTTTTTTATTGTTTTTCAATATCTCATTACATAGTACCACTTTAATTACAGCTTTCCTTTTTAACTTAGATATGTTGACTAGAAAATAACAAATTTAAGTATTGACTCAATTTAACTAATCCTTACTTAAAAGTTGATCATTAAGAATGTTTACTAAAATGTTTTACTTTGTATAATCAGACAGTTTAAAATAAAAAAAACATTAATTTCAATGTTAGCCTTGATAGTATTTTACTATTTTATTTGGGTCGGGCCAACATTTTTTAATAAGTGGGTGAATTTATAAATATTTTCTTACCCTCCCTCCACAAAAGAGGGCAATTTTCTCAGTGTCGCTTCAAGCAAATATGGGTAGATTTAATCTAAATTCCCCCTTCACATATTTATACTGAGCCCTTTGCTTAATAAAAATGTGTATAGCTTTGATAGATACAGGGTGATCCAAAAGTCACGCAACCCTGTTTATTCATGGATATTTCTCGCAGAAGAACATGGAAAATGAACATGAATGGCAACACTGTAGTATTGGCCGGGTGTTGTGCAGGCCATGTGACCTTGAGACATACACAAGTTCTAGCCAGTAGAGTTACAGCAATTAAAAGTGTAAGATGAATTTTTCACGAGCAGAGCGAGTATTCATTTCGGAACATTATGTTAAGGCCAACTCGTACATAGAATGTCAAATATCGTTTGTGCGTAGTTTTCCAGATTCACGCGTGTTGAATAAATCAACAACATGCCGAATTGATGGCACAAAATATGAGTTTTTCCTTTGGGTTGCGTGACTTTTGAATCATTTTGTAGTTGGACGTTATTACGTAGTTACAGAAAGAGTCTGAGAGCGGATATTATTTTAAAGGAGGGATGACCTTGAAAGTGTTAATAAGTGCGTAAATTATTGTGTTAAATGGTGACCTGGTGGTCTAGGGTTAAGGTGTCGAACTTCTGTGATGGGGTCCGGGGCTCAATCCTCGGTCCCGGCACAGATTTATCTGATTGCCAAACCCTTCCTTTACCTCTGAAAAGACGTGTATTAATCACAAATTGTGAATGTGGGGAATGCCAGGCCTCCACCGTGGTTCGGATCCCACGTTAAACTGTAGGTCCTCCATTTCATCTCTCAATCACCCAACCATAACACATTAGCGTAAGTGCGTATAACCCGATCGGGTAGTATAACGCGGTGCTAATATAATAATAATATTAATAATGTGTTAAAACTTTAATATCAATTTAACCCTTGAATAAAAGTGTTAGAATACCATGCCTCCAAGTATATTAGAACTCATTTCATTGGTCGCATGGTCTAATACGTCACTCGCTAAACAGACTTAACAGCTGATGACGAAGAGATCTGGGTTCAAATCCTAGTCAGGTGTTTTAAGGATATTTTTTTCAGCAAGTGGTTTCTTTCACTCTCCTTCTATGAAAATGTGAGTACATTTTCTTCTAAATTCCTCATTCGAAAATTATAAACGTTAGATAAGTAGATATTCGTATAACCAGAATCGGCAGTGAGATGCGGTGCTTGAAAAAAAATATTGTGAATGTGGGGAATGCCAGGCCTCCACCGTGGTTCGGATCCCACGTTAAACTGTAGGTCCTCCATTTCATCTCTCAATCACCCAACCATAACACATTAGCGTAAGTGCGTATAACCCGATCGGGTAGTATAACGCGGTGCTAATATAATAATAATATTAATAATGTGTTAAAACTTTAATATCAATTTAACCCTTGAATAAAAGTGTTAGAATACCATGCCTCCAAGTATATTAGAACTCATTTCATTGGTCGCATGGTCTAATACGTCACTCGCTAAACAGACTTAACAGCTGATGACGAAGAGATCTGGGTTCAAATCCTAGTCAGGTGTTTTAAGGATATTTTTTTCAGCAAGTGGTTTCTTTCACTCTCCTTCTATGAAAATGTGAGTACATTTTCTTCTAAATTCCTCATTCGAAAATTATAAACGTTAGATAAGTAGATATTCGTATAACCAGAATCGGCAGTGAGATGCGGTGCTTGAAAAAAAATAATCTTTGCGCAACGAGTGGGATAACTTTTTTTTTTTTGTGGTTTATTCTTTTTAGTTGTAAGATTTAGCTCAAGAATTTAATGAGGAACTAAAGTTCCAAAGACAATTTTTAGAACCACTTGAATTGTTCGCTTTAAATTACTCCAAATATTTGTTCCGTTTGTAAACTCTTTGTTTAGTGAAGGAAATAAAAACTTATCTACCCTCTGTTCTTACTGTTTTATATCTTAACATAAAATGACATGGCTGAGAGCCAGAAACAAAACTTCTCTGGGTGAAGACCAACTTTTAAACTACCTCTCACTAGCTCTTCTTGTATTTACTGAGCCCTAAAACAGCTGTTTTTCCGAGTATACAGCCTAAACAATAAGACAGAGGTTAATACACACGAGAAAATTGATTGTAAACACGGAAATAATGATTGGCACTATCGAATAATTTGATAGTATTATACTATCGATCTATTCTATGGTTTAAAAATCATTCGATTGAAAGATATTAAAATCCATTGGCCTTGTTGTTGATCGATAGCCAACCTTATTTCTTTGAATGTTTTAATTATCATATTTAGAAAAAATATTCGTTTCATTATGGTCTAATTTTTAGAAGCAGTACCTTGGCTCTTTCTTGCTGATCGATAGTCGTCCTTAGGAATTCGAATGTATTCCTTACTATACTTAATGGAAAAAAAATCGTTGCTCCTAAGGTTATTATGATAAACTAGCCCTAAAATAAACTTGAGTGATACTACTATCATTCTTTGAGAAATACGTGTTTTATAAATTGATTTATAAAATCACTTTAATGAGACAGTTTTCATAATTTTATGTGACAGTCAATTAAAGGAGGAAGAATAATGGAAGGATAGAGGATGATAGTGACATTTTAGTAAACTGACCCGGCCACAGGCTGGAAAAAGTTGATGATACGTGATTATTTTTTAAAATAAATGTTAATATAATAATTAGGGGTACGATGGTTTTCAAACCTGTCTATAAAATGACAACACATCAATACTATTGTATGATTGTTGTTAGAGGCACAATACATTAATACAAAATGTATAATTTGGAATATTTTTATTCAAACACCAGGAGATATTATTAAATTATCCGTTGTGTTTTTTTAAAGTTATTTGTATTGCACGGTAAAAGCGACAGAGGATATTATATTAATAATAGACCTTATTGTTTTGAATAGTCGTCTTTGTTAGCTCTATAGATCATGATGCACGCATGGTTGACTATTGATCAGTAACTAAGAACGATAAGATATTTAATCTAATTCGAATACAAATAGGAACTACTCTTGATTACTATCGAATAATCAATTGATCATTTGATAGTCATCTGGTAGTTTAAATCATTTGATAATGCCCATCAACACACGGAAGTGTTACTATATTTATTTTTTATTTTCTTATTAGCACCAAGTCTTAAAATACCTGTTCCGGTTATACGCCTGTGTACTAATTACAACAATCAATTAAGAATTAATAGGGTTGAGTGTAGAGGAAGTGTACCCGCACTTGCATGAATGGGGAGTGGAAACCCGTTTCTTAAAACTACCCTCAGTACACCTGACAGGGATCAAACCTTGTTCGCCCTATCTTCAGTAGTCTATTATATTTCAAGTGTAGCGCCTTAGGCCATGCGGCCACAAAAGCGGGTCATTTTCTTATTGAAAGATAATATATATCATTCAAAGTAAGTGCCAATAAATTAAAAAATATTACACAGTATTAGGTATATGTAGTTCAAAATGTTTTATTATCATTTGATTGCCCTAAGGTAGTTAAAGATTTTGGTGTATGACATTTATCAAATTGTATCAATATATAAATAGTGTTAACTAAATTGTATTATTATTATTATTATTAGCACAACGTCTTACTACCCGTGCGGGTTATACGCACTTACGCTAATGTGTAATGGTAGGGTGATTGTGAGATGAAATGGAGGACCTACAGTATTAACGTGGAATCCGAACCACGGTGGAGACCTGGTATTCCTCACATTCACAAGATGTATTGTCTGAGGTGAAGGAAGGGTTCGGTAATCACATAAATCTGTGCCGGGACCGAGGATTGAATCCCGGCCGCCAGCACTGAAGTCTGACACCTTACCCCTAGACCACAAGGTCTCCTAACCACATTGTAAATTTAATATTTGTATTAACTTTAAATATTAATAAAGTTCAAAATTCATATAATATAAGCGCCTAATATGGTAGTAATATTAACATAGGATGTTTAATATCATAAAAACCTGTTTTCTCTTTCTCTCTCTCTCTCTCTCTCTCTATATATATATATATATATGTGTGTGTGTGTGTGTGTGCGTGTGCGTGTGCGTGTGCGTGTGTGTGTGTGAGATAGATAGATAGATAATAATCAATTCTAATATTTTTAAATACAGCGTCTTAAGAATATTTTGACATAACCTTGAATAAAATGATAGAATCGTAAAAATTAAACCACAAATAAAAGTTTTAAAAAAAATCCCATATTTACAAACACCTCAATATTTCTATGCCACATGGCAGCTTCTTCAGAAGGAAGTAGACTGAACAGTAAGTGGCCTTCAGTGATGCCAACCTAGTTTTTGAAGGATAGAAATATCTCCGATGGACTAAAATTGATCTTTAGATTCTGCTGTTGTCACATGTTGAATTTTGGAGTTGAATTGGAGTTGAATGTTGCAAAAGGGATTAAATATGAGACAATGAACGAATGTTTGGATGGTTTCCTAGCGTTTGCGATCCATTGATTTACTAGTACCCATTTTCTAAGTGACGTATTTTTTAAATGTTTCATTTATTTACGGTATTTATCGTGCATATGCTTAACTGACTGATATATCATAAAACGAGAATTTCTATGATCGAGACCGAAAGCGTTGACCAATTTTTCCGGGAAAGGTATTTCCACATATATATCAGAGTTATTTTACATATCATAATCGACATAGGACTGGCGGCTTTACTTACCCACCAAGGAGGAACTTTTGGTGTTTCATAAAAATCCATCGTCCACGTTTGGATTCGAACCCACTATCAGTGGTTCTTGAGTCAAGTACTTTACATTAAGACTACAAAGGTTGACGGTGAAATAATGCAATGGGTTCTGTTGAAGGTTTTGACTTTATTGCAGACCTCAGAGTTGAGGTTATGAGTCAAGGTATGTTCAGAAACCATTAATATTAAATTACTTCTCCTTTACACCCACTCTCCCCCCACTCACAGACACGTGCTCTTAGGAATTTCGTCAACTCATCGTTTATTGAGGGACTTAATATGTTAACATATTGTGAGAGAGCTTTTGGCTTTAACCTTTGATCTTACATATTTATTTTTCGTTATTAACTACACCTTTTCCCTTATCTTTCAATCGTCTTCACTTTCCTGCCCTTTTTCATTGCATTAAAAAGAAAAGTTTGTATCTGTTATTCTGACATTTGTGGCTTATTAAGCGTAAACAAGTCCTTAAATTAATACAATAATGATAATGTTTAATACTTGGCAAACATTTAAATAGTCCTTGAAACAATATAAAACAGCATGTTTGATTATAAAATAAAACTGTAATATCTACCAGTAAATCGAATTAAAACTGCACCTTAAAATATACATCTCGTTTTGAATCTAAAATTGGAATGGTAATAACATAAGAATTTAGTTTAAAAAAAACTTTGCTGACTTTTTAGTTGGAGTAATCACATTTTCCGGGGATAGTTTTTTTTATAAAAAAGAAGGGGGATTTTTTTTTTTTTAACTAATTGGAAAACAAAAGTAAATAAACGTAGGGCTACTTCGTTGGGTTTTTTTTTTGCATGGATATATAAAAACTGTACTTCTACCATGAAATATTTAGTCTCTGTGCTATTTCCTTTGTTAAAATAAGTTTAATTTAATGTTGGTTCCCACTCAGTATGCATGAGAGACTCCTGTATCTCTTCGATATAAAAGGTTTTGAAGACCTAATTGCTCTTAATGAAACAACGCTGACTCGATGTTGGATGGAAGGTTGAGTTTCTAAGGGATGTTGAGGTTGGTTAGCGGGGACAAGAGAGGGCGAGTAAAGGGTTCTTAACCACATTATAGTGACTAAGGGTGGGTCTAAGGGGAGGGGGTTCGTTAAGAGGTAAGGGGTATGGTTTTCCGTAGTAGTAAAATTATTATATGACGAAAGGGTAAGGAAAGAAGAGAAAGTGAGAGGGATGCCTTTGCTATGTTTCAGTTATAATCTCAACCAATAATGGAATTACAACTCATCTTCCAACTTCCAAGCTACACTATGTTATGTTTAACTAAGGTTGTAACTGAATTAAACTTGTAATTTCAGGTTAAAACGACGACAGGACAATTTTGATCCATGGACACGCCCTGTGTTTATGCATGACACTGTTTTGGGTTAAGGTAGCTACAGTTAAAATATTCTCAATAAATAATGGACTTGAAGCTACTTTAAAGGTCTGGGATTTTGAAGATCCGTCAAACGGCAACCGTTCATTCCCTACATATGCATCTAAGATCTGTTGTCATTCGGTCATTAGAAGGCTCGAGTCTCGGTACTTAAGGTGAGAGTGAAGGTGACGTGAGGAATACCTGTGTTTTTGCTTATTTTACTATCTTTTTTTTTTGTCAAAATAAATCAAATGGTTTTTTTTAGTTGAAACATTCAGGATTATTCAAAAGTAATGGTGCAAAAGTGAAACGTTTTTATTCTTAAAGGAACTGATATACAACAACCATCATGACATGTAAAGACAGAAGAATGCCTCAAGTTTTAAAAGCGCTAAAGGTCTTTGATGTGGGCGCCATTGGTTACATGGCAGACGCAGTGGCGGCTCGTAGCTATAATTAGTGGAGGTGCTGCTCAAGAAAATGTTTAGCATTTGTTTTAAAAAAATTTAAAAGGGAAAAAACCTGTATAAAATGAAAATTTATTCAGGAGCTTGATAAAATCTTAGCAAAAAAAAATATATTTTACCTACTTTAACTTAAATTGTTACAGTTCAAGCTTGATCTGTTCATTTAAAAAATGAAATCCATTTTTCTTGTATTAGTTAGCGCAAAAAGTTCAATAATTTTCTCCTTGATCTCTGGATGACAATTGAGGAAATATTTCTCCATTGAAAGTATTGCAAGCGCATTTAGTCTTTCTGTTAAATAAAAGAACCGGAAAAAAATGAATCTAATAGAATATCCGGAAGCAGAATAATAATATAATTCTACACTCTTCTACACTTTATCACATTCAAGAATATGGTACACACGCTGAGTAAAAAAAAAACTTCCTTCCACCATCACGCCAGAGCCGGCACTGCGAGAGCAACAGTGCTCTCTATACTTGGCAGTCCCGCCTTCCTCCCCACCCCCTCCTATGTGAACATGCGCACAACAGTCAAACACCACGTCACTGGCACTGTGAGGCACACAGTTCCATACAAAGATTTTGGTATCTTTTTCATAAACTGGGGGAGGGCTACTGAAATACTGACATTAAGCTTAAGGAATATATATTGTACTAAAAAAAAGAATTAAAGAAAAAAAGGACACATTATATTAAATGTTATCGATAATATCAAGTGTAAATAGGGGAGGCTGAAGTTCCGCAGTGCCTATACACGAGTCACCACTGGGAAGACGTCTATACGGTTGTCCAGTTCATCCCAGAAACGTCCCAGCATATCCCCAGACATCAATTCTACCGCAGCAGAGATGCGTTATTTAAGTTCGTTCAGTTTCTGTGTTAATGGGGGCATGTACACGGTGTCATTGATGTACCCCCACAAAAATAAGTCACAGGGTGTTAAGTCTGGTGATCGTGGAGGCCAGAGCAGCAATGACAAATCCTCTTGCCTGCCAGGCACGGCCAATTCCAAGATCCCGGTCGGGTGGTATTCAGGGTATAATGATACGGGTTTTTCGCCGAGCACCGATTGAAGTGATACTGATTAATTATCTGATAATTGCCCCGTTATCGACCACTAATTAAAACGGTATGGTATTTTAATGGATATAATTGGTATTTATAGCCCCGTGAACGAGCGCCAATTATTATGATACGGTCTGTATTGTGAAATTTTAATTGAATAAATAACACCTTTAATGTTGCACACGATTTAATAAAGGGACTTTATCTTCGATATGAGGATGTTATGTAAAATGATACAATTTTCGTTGAACTACAGATTATTTCTCTGTAACATTTTCTGTGTACACTATGTATTTCAGTTAGTGGCACTATTTTATTACAACATTCTGTAGATTTATGTCAGTGGCATTGTATGTATTCATACGCATAAGCAGTTTATATATGACCTACCCCTTACCTCTGGAACCTCTCGCGACCTGTCAAAACCAATTAATCTAAGGCACCTTGGCAATAGGTGTTGTGAAGGCTAGCTTCCTATTGTGTAGAGGGAGCTAGCGTCACTCGCTTTTTTTGTAAATACTACGGAGTTGATTTTTAAAAGAAAAATTAAGTTTTAATGGTGCAATCCTTTAACATTATTTCTGAAAAGCGCGTGATTCTTCATGGATGAAGTATTGAAAGGATATTTTACATACAATACTTTGAAGAAAAATGTACTTCATTCATGACTTTTTTTTAGGGGTCCAAATCAGTATTGTTACAAGGGATCGGCGAACATTCCGGTGGCAGTTACCATGCCCAGACAAGAACTTCTTTTCAATCCGTTACTTCTTGTTTAGCGTTGACACCACTCTGACTACAGGCCTTCAGTTTTGCACCATTACTTTTTAAGAACGCTGTATTTTAGTTTTCTTCGCGTGGTGACCTTAACAGTTATTGAATATCTGTCAAGTGAATTCTGAAATTTAATGACAACTTTTACTCTTCACTCAAAAAGTTTATCATCTAATATTGCTATGCTCAATACAGATATTTAACAAATTGTTTATATCAACATGTTAGAAAAAATTTAACTCTATGTTTCTTATTGGAGAAATATTTTATTTATTTTGTCAAAAAAAAAAATTGCTGTAATAACTGCAAACACACTTTTTCCTCGCGTCTCCTACATTCCCACATTAATCGTTAATAACAACAACAAAAATCTCGTAGTTGTTAATTTGTTCCGATATGTGTATATATGTAATAATATTTCTATTAATACTGTTCATCTAATAATATGAACCATTTTAGGCTTAGGATTAAAGTAGGAAGATATTCATAGAACCCACCTCGATGGTGTAGGTGGCTAATGCGCTAGCTTCGTGTTGAGCTTGACTGCAAGGTACAGGGAGATCTATGTTCGAATCTAGGTCGTGTGAGCTGGAGTTATTTTTCCGAAATTGTTTTCCACACTCTGTTCATGCAAGTGCGGGTTCACTTAATCTAGATTCAACCTTCCTAATTCCTGATCTATTAGCGTAGTTAGTAATTGAGCGTATAACCCGAAAGAATGCTAAGATTCGGTGCTAAGTAAAAAAACTCTTGGATAATATAAAATATAATTTTTATAAGTGATTAATGATAATATTTTACTTTTATTGATATTATCTATAAAAAGTAACGCCTTCAGATAACACGACTTAGAAATTTAATAAGATTGTTTTGATTGTTCATGAAAAATGCCATACAAAAGTTTATTTCTGTAATAATACTTAAATAACATCGAATTAAGACTGAAATAATTATTAACTTGACAGATCATTTATGCTGGCCCTACTTGAAATTAAATGTGTAATATAGTCAAATTATTGTTAAAACTAGTAATAACAGTGTGGTATTTAAAACCTACTCACATAACATAGCTATTATATCACACCAAACAATAAATATTAAAAATATTTTATCATTCACCCTAGCACTAACAAAAGTAATATTCAATTTTTTAGCTATGATTTCAAGGCGTCGTAGTTTTTTTTTTTCTACTTCTTTTGGAAAGCCTTCTTTTCACTCTAGATCAACAGTAAGGCTTGGTGCACAAATAATAACATCCTTTTTTGTTGACGTCTTTTTATAAATAATTAACATTAAATACTAATTAAAACCTATTTTATACAAAATTATTATTGCTTGTAGCTATTTTAAAATATATCTAAAACCATTAAATATAAAAATTTAATCATTTAAATAACAATTTTGGAAAATATTAAAGCTTATACATTTATTTAACACTCGATTAAAAATAAAACAATTTTAAGTAAAGTAAAACACTTAGAGAAACTAATCATTCTCATAGGTCTTACAAACAATCTTATATAGGTCAATTATATTGAAATAAAAGTCAAAACAACCAGGTAAGTTAACTAATTTGGTTGGTTTCTTTCTATGGTTTAGATAAATTTACATAAATTTCTTGAAATTAAATCGAGGCTTTAAACGTATCATTTTTATCATATTATTTTGATGTAACATCTTTAGTAAATTGAAATATAACGTATAGATAGAGCCTATATATATATAGGCTCCATCTATACGTTATATTTGAGTTATTTTTAACTTCACCCAAAAATATTATTTTATGTGTTTTAAAACAAATTTAGACATTTAAAAAAAATCTAAATTAAGTTATTATAAATTATACATAGATCTAAATCCTATGTCAAAATAGTTCGATTAAAAAAAATCTCCGACATTGACGGACCAGAAGTAAACAGGTCGCGGGCCATGGATTAACCTCACTGCCTAGAACCGATACATTTAAGATTATTTAGAACGTACCCTCGGGTACTCATACATGAGTCAGCATATTTAACACTAATGTGATAGGGAATTGTAAGTTAGGATTTTATATAAATGTATCCGCATTTGCGTGGAGAGATAGTGCGCAGCCAGTTAAGCAAAAAAACTATGTTCATTTTACCAAGATGGGATTATAGATCCAAGCTCTTAATTACCATAAAACCAAGGCAGTTATGGCTAGCTTCCTAGCCTGCATGGTCACCAATGCAAGTATAAAATATGTTTTGAGTTAAGGATTATGTACTAAAGTAAAATATATATAGCTACATTGCACTTACTTCTCTCGAGTTTGGGCATGCTGAACTCCTGTTTACTCCTCCTCCTGTACCCTTGGAGGAGGTTCCTCGGGGAGATGATGGAGAAGAACCCCCGCCCCTTCTTTTCCGAGGGGTCGTCGCCACCCCCGCTGCTCCCTCTGAAGGTGACGCCGCCCTCCGCGGAAGCATCCCCGCTCTGGGTGTCGGACCTACTGGAGGCGTCGTCCGATCCGCACGAGGAGCTGCCGTCGGTGTTGACCGTCCCTCCGGTACACCCGCACACCCCCCTGGAACCCCCGCACCCCATCATCTGTCCTCTCTTACCACGGTCACGGCCGTCTACGATGTGGTCCTCGCCGGAAACACTCCCGTCGCGTTAATCATCATTTTAAGGTAACTGAAGAGTATTTTTTTTTAATTAGAAATTTAGATTCTTCCGCGGATGGATGCAACTCTGTAAATTTAATAATATTTCTGCTTGAACACGGTTGGCAGCATCAATGGCCGTGGACGAGCTCCTCTGTAAGACCTGGTTTAGTCCCCAATTTGAAAGGGGCCCTTAATTCCATAGCTAAAGCCCGCCACACACGGTGCAGGATTCGTTGCTAGATTGCTTGCTCGGTGTTGAGCAGAAAAATGACGTCACTGATGGCTAACCTGCTGGTTTTCCTTGATAAGTCCCGCGCTATTTTTCGTGCTTGGTTACCTGCTGGCTCGGGAAGTGAGCCAATCATAGAGCAACCTTCAGTCACGTGACCAGATCGCTACTGTTTTCGTGCAGTCAGTGATAGAAGTGGTTACGTCCATGTGGTCTTTATGCGCCTGCTCAGTGCATCGATTATTGAGAATATCGCCTTCACTAATTGTCTTCAACGAATACGTATTGCCCGAAAATTGTCGTCGTCCAAGACGTCACCATCAACGTCCATGTTTGTTGACAAAAGAGCTAGCGTGGTGCCGCGGCTCTCTCAGTAAACTAGCCGCATGGCCTGAAGATGGTGAGCCTTGTCTTAAGCCATGTCTGCTTGTCACGCACAGCAACGATCAGCGAGATCTAGCAGGCAATCTAACAACTAACCTGCACCGTGTGCGGTGGCCTTAAGTTTCTCCCCAACAGTTCGAGGAAGAGAGTATAAATAGTCTTGAGTGCATTAGTCTAGTAACCTAGCTTTTAAACCTTCCATAATTTATGTACATAATTATGTATCTCCAATTTTACTTAAAAAAATTATGTTCTTATTTAATTTTGTTATATCCTGTGCAAAGCTCCTCATATTCCCGTGGACTCTAATGATACATTTTTTATTAATATGTAAAAATGGATAAATCAGTGTTTTAAATATATCTAGACTTCACTGTTCTTAAAATAATGGGTACGTTTTCTGGTTTTATCGTGATTTTGTATCTAATATTCTTTTTGATTATAGTTAGTTAAATGTGATCTTATGGTGTGTGTTCTAGTATATTGGTTTTACATCATTCTCTTTGCAAGTGACTGAAATTTAATATCATCTTACGTGATCTACACATGGATATACTCCTAAACAAATCTGTGAATAGTTCTTAATTAAAACTGACAGTTGTCAATAGATCTTGTTAAAACTGACAGTTGTTAATAACTCTTGTTAAAACCGACATTTGTTAATAGCTCTGTTTAAAACTGATAGTTTTTAATAGCTTTGTGATAAAACCAAAAGTTTGTAATAGCTCTTGTTAAAAATTACAGTTGTCAATAGCTCTGTGATAAAACTGACAGTTGTCAATAGCTCTGTGATAAAACTGACAGTTGTTAATAGCTCTTGTTAAAACTGACAGTTATTAATAACTCTTGTTAAAACTGACAGTTTTTAATAGCTCTTGTTAAAAGTTACAGTTGTTAGTAGCGATTTGATAAAACTGACGGTTGTCAATACCTATGTGATAAAACCGAGAGTTTTTAATAACTCTGTGATATAACTGACAGTTGTTAATATCTCTGTGATAAAACTTATACTTCTCAATAGCTCTGTGTTGAAACTTATAGGTTTTAATAGCTATGTTGGTTATAACAGATAACTTATATAAGTTATGTACCTCAAATTTTAATCTTAATGAAGACCCAGAGTTTATGAAAAAGAAAATTTCCCCACGTCTTCTTTCCATTAAGACTGTTCTTTTTTTTTTTTTTTTT